>NW_004624767.1:19082236-19146777 GCF_000247695.1 Heterocephalus glaber | reverse complement strand
GGGGTGGGGGTGGCGGGCAGGAGAGAGCAGAAGTAGCTGACTGACCAGCTGAGAGAAAAAGAGAAAGAGCTGAGGAGTCTCGAGAATCACAGGGAGAGGAGGCAGGGGAGGATAAAAGGCAGGTGGAAGGACAGGGCTCTGCCCTCTACTATATACTATAAGTTTCCTTGCTGGAGAAGATGTGACCATGCTTCAGGCAGTGAAGCTGAAAGCTGCCTAGGGCAGAGAACACCTGAATACAGGGAACACTGGAGCCAGGGGGTTCCCCTTGGCCCTGGGCAGGAGTGTACAGTGAGCTTCCTAGAGCCCTCATCCCTTCTCCTCTCTACCTTGTGGTATGCAGGTGGACCCCGACATGGGGCCATGTCTCAGGTCCCTCCCCCAGCCCTGCCCCCAGGCCCAATCTAGCCCCAATCTGCCTCTGGCTGCTGCCCACTGATTGTTTACATCCCGTCTCCTCCTTGTGTTTATAAATCCAGCTGAGCACGTGAGGAGCTAATGAGTACAGCTCACGTTTCCTGCTGCAGCCCCCTTCCCAATCCTGGCCCCCACCAGGGCCAGCCCCTAATTCCATCCAGATCCCTGGGCCCTGGGAATCGAGGTCCCCCTCATGAACATACATTGTCTTAGCCCATGCAAGTGCAGAGCAACCCCAACATGCTGCCTAGGCAGGCACACACTTGTGCATGTCTTTAGCCAGCTGCCCCTTAGTCCCTGCCTATCTTCCAGTCCAGCCACACTTAGTGAGGGTGGCAGAGCTCTACAGTACAGATGTCCAAGGTGGCTGCAGTGGAGCCTCTGCACCTGGGTCTGGGAACTGAAATCTGTAATCCTTAAATGTTGGGCCCAGCGAGGCCCTGTGGAGTTCCAGCAATGCCCAAAGGCTGGGCTAATTATGGGAAACAGAAGATCCAGCCCTCAGCCAGAACAGAACCAGCCTGTGGGTGACCTTGGAGGGGTCTTTTGAGAGAAATCTGGGAAGGAGTGACCTAGTGGGTGGTGTGTACACTATGGTGTAAGGTCCAGGCATTAGGACTGCAAGACACTGCACTACAGGTACCTCCTAACCTGCCTGTCCAGGTAAAGGCCCACAGAAACGCAGCTTTCTCCACTGTCTGCTCTGGATGCCCTCTCCTCTCTTCTTTCTTTCTTGTTGTTTGTTTGTTTTTGAAACAGGGTCTATGTAGTCGAGGTTCTTCTTTTTTTTATTTTATCTTTTGTTTGTTTTTTGAGACAGGGTTTCCCTATATATGTCAGGCTGTCCTTGAAGTCACTATGTAGCCCAGGCTGGCAGTTGTCCTGCTTCAGCCTCCCGAGTGCTAGGATTATTTATAGGCCTGTGCTACCACACCTGGCATCATCTCTTTTTTCTTTACCTTCTGCCCTGTTTCTGGTTCGCTTTTGGTCCAAGCTGCTTAGAAGTAGCAGGGTGAGTGGGGACAACACATGGGCCTGGAAAATCAGGAGACCTAGCTGTGCCAGGATCCCAACTGCACTGTGCACATTAAAGGCCCTCCCAGCTGAAGCATGGGGCTCCATCTCTCTTGTGGTCTCCAGTATCTGCACCTGCCCTTTTCTTCCAGCCCAAATGACAAGAAATCCAGGTCCAGGGAAAGAAGCAAAGGATGGCCGAGCCCCTGGCTTGTAAAGTCAGTCACCAGGACAGTTGGGCTTTGGATAGAGGAAGAAGGTTCTGAACTGTGGTGCAAGAGGGCCCTGGGTGTGCTCAGGGAGAAGAGGATGAAGGCAGGGGAGCTGAGCAGCCAGCTGAAGCCAGAGGCAGGAGGAAAAAGTAAAGGAAATAGTCCTGGGCAAGTGTGTGGGTGAGCTGGGAAAGGGTGGTATTGTGAAGAGTGTGCAGGAGGGGGTGGGAGGGGCCAGAAAGAGTGGCAGGAGCCAGGATGTGAACAGGCAGGTGGCGGGTGGGATTGTGGGGAGGAATGTGAAGTGTAAGGAATCAGTAGCTGGTGGTGTAGAAGGTGGCATGCACAAGTGTGAATGGGACGGGAGAGTGGTGGGGAGGGTGCGCCATTACTCCAGTCAGGAGTTAGCACTTTTGGGACTGCCCAGTGACAGTTGCTGCCAGTTTCCTTCCTTGGCTGAACTTTAGGCTCCAGGGCAGCCAGCATGTTTGAGTTGGTTGGGGGAGTGCATCTGGTCTGTTAGAGTATGAACCTCTGTCCCATAGAAGGGATGGTGTGCTCAGAGCAGGGGTGGAGGTCCGTCAGGGGCAGTGAAAGCCCAGAGATCTTCCCTAATCCGATCGGAGAGAGGTGTTTCCTGTGCTCCCCAGCCCCAGGCTCTCTCCAAGGCTCACAACCCTCGGCCATGCCTCCACCGGGTGCAGCCCCCTACCGCCCCTGCCCTGGAGGACACAGGGGTCCTCTGGCACCAGGCTTCTGTGGGGAGGGCTTGGAGCCCAGTGTGGAGTTGCTGGAAAGGAAGGTGGGGAGAGCCGAGATGAGAGGACGCTGGCGGGACTTGAAGTTTGTTTCAAGGGGTTCAGCCCAGGAACTGTGCGTCGGTGGCCACTCACCGGCCCTCCAGCCTCGACCATGACCTCTGGCTCCCGGACCCTTCTCTGGGCGGCAGTGGCGCCTTCCCCCTGTGTGGCCCCCGCCCCCGGCCCCGCCCCCCCAGCTCCGCCCGCTCCCGCCCGGTCGCTCCCTTCCCGGTGGCGGGGGGCGGGGGCGGGGTCCGGAGTGTGGGGGCTCGGTGGCCGCTGCCCTTTCCCGCCGTCAACTCCTTGCCCTGCCCGCCCTCCTCTGTGGGCCGCCGGGCTGAGCGGCTGCTCCCGCAGCTGCCGGAGGCGCCTGCCGCTCCCGGGCCGGTGACGGACTTTTTCCTGCAGGGTCCAGCAGGGCTGCGCCTCCCCCCCTCCCCGCAGTAATCACTCCCAGGCTGGCAGGCCGGAGTCTAGCTGCCATCCACCACCCCGCCGCCCGGCCCCTACCTGCCGCCGGCTCCCTGGCCACGGGCAGCATGGAGGGCTCCGGCAACGCCGCACGCTGCGAGCCACCGCGAGTCCCGCGGCCCAGCCAGGCTGGCTGTACCCTCCGCCGTCCTTTCCTCTCCTTGTCTCTCACCCGGCCTCCTTCCCTCCCGCCCGCCTTTCCCTCCCGGCGGGCCAGGGAGGGAGAGCGGCGAGGCCAGAGGTGTCGGCCTCCTTTCGCCCCCCGCCGGCCCGGCCCGGGCTCCCCCTGCCTCGCCCTCCTTCTTCCTCTCCGACCCCCTCCTCCCCTCGAGCAGCAGCCTCTCTCCCCGCCTCGGACTCGCTTGCCCCGACTTTTGCGCCGGGCTCTGTCCACCAGTTCCCTGGGACCCCGTCTCGGCAGAGCTCAGGTTGCCGCCTTCCCAGGTCTTCGGCCGTCCAGGCTCCCCGCTGCGCTCCCGGCCACTTCTGGCCCCGCGCAGCGGACTCCAGGAATGCCGCGTCCCCGCCCAGCCCCTCTCGAGGGCTCCCAGCCGTGTCTCCCCGGCCCAAACCCTGCTCCCCGGCCGGGCCCCGGCGTGGGGCTCCCTAGGGTGGGGGTGAGGACGGAACCGGATCTCGCGGCTGCCGGGCGGGGGCGGGGGGCCGGGGCCTCGGACGCCTGGCTCCTACCTGCTCGGAGGTCCATGGGGCTGGGGGCCGGGCCGGCCGGGCGCGGCTCCTCTCCCAGAGGCTGGCGGAGTGGGAGGGCGAGCCGCGGCTCCGGCGAAGCTTTAATAATCCCATCCGCCAGGCCCACTCGCAGGTTTTTTTCACTCGGTTTCGGATTTTTTTTTTTCGGTGTGGGACATTCTGCAAACTTTTTTTTTTTCTGACGTGTAAAGCTGTAACCACAAATTGTAGCAGCCCTCCCCGAGGTGGGGGGAGGAGGGGGGAGGCGGGAAGGGAGGGCTTCTGGGGCTCCTCTCCCTCCCACAACACTGAGGGGGGGTGAGGTGAGGCGAGGCTGCGGCGGTACCACCCTGGGCCTCCTAGGGAAGGGGGCAGGGAGGGCATCGGTCGGTCTGCAGACTGCCCAGAGCCAGGGCCAGGAGCCCGCTATGATGAAGCCGTGGGCTTCTCCCTCAGTGTCAGCTGGGGACCCCTGCCCCCTGCTCCTGCCTGGTTTGGGGTCCCTGGGCCCACCGTACCTCTAACCTTTATCTCTTAACCTTCTCTCCCACACCCCCTTGAGTAAAAGCAATGACACATACTCCCAGATGCCAGCGAGCTGGCCTCGGAGCAAGTGATGGTGTTTTTCCTGCTGTCCTTTGTCTGGGCTGACCGCCCCCCTTGCCTATTGTCCCGACGCTTGTTCCACTTCCAAAAGCTAGAGCTAAGTGAGGCGCCAGGGGCTGGGGCAGGTGACTAACTAGCTCACAATGTCCCCTGGGGGGAGGAAGAGGGCACCGGGGCCCAATGCCCAGCTTCTCTCTCAAGTTCACAAGGTTCTTCATTCTTCCAGTGACCGGGGAGAGTGCACATGGGTGGGGGATTTGTAATTCATTAATCAGCACGAGGTACCAAGGCACCAGACCAGTTTCAACACCAGAGGCACTGGCACCGAGGGTGACTCAGCGAGAATGCGCAAATTCGAGGCCATGGACAGACCCAGTGTCCCATCCAGTCCCGTTTGTGAAATGCTTCCCCATCAAGACATTTGGCATCCTCCTTCCTTTGGGGTTTTGGGGTGTTGGTTTTTCCGGTGGTGAGACAGGGGTGGTTTGGCTGTGGAGTGCTCTCCCTCCTTCCCTTTGGCCTGGGTTGGGACTTGCTGGGCGGAGACCTAGGGGACCCATAAGCCTAGACTCTCCCTGGAGGGTCTCCTTCCTCCCCCTTATTCCCTCTCTAAAGGGCTGCCAGGGAGAGTGATCGGAGTGCAAAGGAAACAGCTGTCATCCGGGGCTCGTAGACAGCCTCACTTAGTGATTTTTCTAGGGGGACAGTCATTTGGTCCCCAAGTCTTGGATACCCTAGAAGCATTCCACCAATTAAATCATTCAGTTATAAGTTGCTTTGTTGTTGTTGTTTATCTGTTGTTTCAAGGAGGAAGAAGATGGTGGTAGACCGACCTGGAAGGTGATGCTTCTCTATCTGGAGTGACCTGGTCTCCCATTCCTGTGGTGCCCCTGGAAGGAGGGCACTCTGCCAGTTCACCACAGCCCTTCCGGGCTGTGGGTCAGAGTAGATATCACAGTGATGACCAGTGCTAGGTTCCCAGGGCAGCTCTTCCCTTTTCTGTACTGGAGAACTGAGGTGGGGGGGTGGGGGGAGAAATTTGTTTTCAATTACCTCACTGGAGTGGGACAGACTTTGTTGTTGGGTTGTTTCTCCTTTTTTCCCTCTCTCCCTTTCTTCCTTTCTCTTGCTTTCTTTTTTCCTTCCTTCCTTTTTCTTTCTCTTCCTTTTTTTTTTTTTTTTTTTTCTAAAAAGAAAAAGAGCTAGGAATGGAGAGCTGACCTGGGGTGAGGGGCAGGGGACTTTCTGGAGCATCAGTAGCTGCTCTGAGGAAAAGTGCCTTGGAGGGGCCCTTGTGGAAAGTGCTCAGGGCCTCCTCCACCTCCTCCCCGCCCCCCACCAGCCTGGACTCTGGAGTTTCAATGGCATTCTTGCCCTGTGAGTCCAAGAATCTTTTGATACCCATGCCAAGGTCAAGAAGGCAGATGCCCATGGGTGACTGGCACTGAGGCTACTCTGGGAGGTCCCCCTCGAAGCCACTCTTTCCAAGGGAAGGAGCTAGGAAAGGAAAGGGATAGGGTAAGGCAGAAGGGAAGGAGCTTGAGCCCTGCTCCTTGGCTGTGCAGCCCTGCAGCTTGCTCCTGGTGAGAGGCTGCACAGACAATGTGGTTTGGATTTGGCTGAGCCCCTCAGCACCTTATAAAGCACCTTGCTGAGTCAGGGGGAAAGCAGCCCCAATGCAGAGAGGAGGAGGGGGCTGGGAGAGAAGGGGGAAGAAGGACTGAAGAAAGGGGGGCCAAGGGAAGAGGAGGGAGAAAGAAGGGACCAGGGAAGGGAAGAGGAGACACAAAGGCAAATGGGTGGGAGTGAGAAAGTGGGGGAGGAGGCTGGAACTGAAGGAGCCAGAGGGGAGACACTGGTGAGAAAGAGGAGTAGAGTCTGCAGTAGAGCTGCCCCAGCTGGCCACAGCAGATGTCCACCTTGGAGTCTCCAAAGATGAGCTTGCAGGAACTGAGGGCTGCAGCTCTGGCAGACCCAGGCCAGGTGGGGATAGGATAACTGGCTTGAAACACTCCCCAGGTCCCCAGTATAGCTTTGATTCTTAATGCAATGACCCTACAAGCTGGGAAAGTCACATTCTCCCTCAGCCTCTTGTCTAAACTTGCCTCCCTGCCCTCTCCCCTCACCCAGGGTGGGGGCCAAGCTTCCCCCTCCCCGTCTCCACACTGCCAAGGGGAAAATCAACTCCATCTCCAAGCTGCCAGTGCCCCTCTGCCATGTCTGGGCAAGGCAGCAGGCTAGGAGCTGCCAGCTGGGGTGGGGTGGGGGCTGGAGCAAAGACTGTGCCATACTCTGCCAAATCCCCAAGGTGGGTGGGCTGCTGGAATTTGGGGGAGAAAGGAGATGGATGCAGGAGTGGCTTCTCCAGGAAACAACATAGGGACAGGTGGCTGGTTGCCGGGAGACTCAGGAAAGGTCCCCCTCCCCAGTGGCTCTTGAACAGAACCTTATCAGACCCCATCTAGCTCCAAAAATCTGGGAGCACTAGAGGGTAGGGCAGGGGATAGAGGAGACCCCCCCCCCATCTCCAGATAGCATCCTCAAGAAGAAAGAAATGTCCTGTCTACCCTGTGGGACATCGTTTCACTTTCTTTTCTTTTCTTTTTTTTTTTTGTGGTTCCGGGAATCGAACTTGGGTCCTTGCACTTGCGCAGCAGGCGGTGAAACCACTGAGCTAAATCTCTGGCACTGTATTTTTTTTTTTTGGTACGGGGGATCAACTCAGGTCCTTGTGCTTGCGGAGCAGGTGGCGAAACCACTGGGCTAAATCCCCAGCCCTTCCTGTGGGACATCGTACAGTCACTTTCTCCATCCCTACTGAGTGCTAGTCCTGTCAAAGACAGGACAAGGAAAACCCATGCCTGCCTTCAAGAATTTCAGGCTTGGAACACACATGAAATGTCTCATGCTGGAGATCAGCCACAGGTGGTAGGTGCAGTGCCTTTAGGGCCATGGAGGATGGTGAAGGAAGAGCTTGTGGAGGAGAGGGAGCTTCAGGTGGAAATGTGGTGTGCAAAGCAGTCAGGGTCATACAGGGCACTGCCCACACAGCTCCCTTCACACCACAGTGCCAGGCTGGGAGTCAGAATAACTAGCTTCTGATTGGCCACTGTGAACAAGCCTGTCACCTCTCTGTGGAGTGGGTTATGACCAGCTTTGCCCTTCTCTCCACTGGATACTGGGAGTATTCAGGTATTCAGTGGACTGATGAAGGGTACTGTAGTTTGCCACCCCCTTTGGCCTTCCAGAATATAGGGTTTACCATCCATAGGGGGGTGGCGGGAGAAGCCCCAAAAGGTATGGTATGGTGTGGGGCAGAGCTGGCATAACCAGGTGATGACTGAGCTGCTCTCCAAGGAGTGAAGGTGAGTCAATGCTGGCTCAGGAGCTGGCTAATTCCCATTTCTCCCTCTGTCCCTCCCATCCCTTCTTCCCCTAGTCCTCCTTCTTTCCCTCCCTTCCTCCACAACTTACATCCCTTGGGAAGGCTCTCCAGGTACCCCCATGGTTGTGCATGTCCTGCACAACCATGGAATTGCCATTTGAAGAGGTGCTGGCCTAGGAAGGGTCTGGATTACTGAATTAAGGCTTGGACAATCCCACAGGGGTGTGTAGGGACATTCACTCATCACCAGACATACCTTGAGTGCCTCCTATGGAGGTGCTGGGGACACAGAAGCCCTAGGGGTCCATGGGGTAGAGGAGTGGAGATTGACCCCTTACCCTGTAGGGCACTCCCTAGCCTGCTGCCTTGCTGGCAGTTCTCATTAACAGTTACTTCTGCTTAAATACTAATAGTTTAAGTGGGCTGAGCATACCCCAGGGGTATGGTGCGGAGGCTTTCCAGGTACCATTTCATTTCATCTTTAGGAGAACTCCATAAGATAGGCACAATGGGTGAAGCATAGTGGTGCACACTGTAATCTCAACACTCAGGAGGCTGAAGCAGGAGGATCACTGCATGCTTAAGGGCAGCCTAGGCTACACAGTGAATTCAAGCTCAGCCTGAACTACATAGCAAGGCCCCGTCTAAAAAAAAAAAAAAAACCACAAAAGATAGGGGCTATCATCTCCATATTTTCACGTCTGTAAGGAACAGAACCAGGACTGGAACCCAGAACTGTTTGACTTCAGTGACATGCCATTCCTTCAAGTGTTCTTTGGGAGAGGAAAAGTCCTCCAGAGCCTGGAGCAGAGGGCAAACGGAGCTCTCCTGCCCTGCACCCACCACTAATGTAAACTGACTGTGTGATACCAGGCCAGGTACCTTACTTGGCCTTCCTGCGTCTGTGAGAGACCAGACCCGGAGAGTGCTGAAGAGCTCAGCTCAGATTCTGGATTCCATTAGCGAGGAGTTTGGAACCACAGAATGAGCATTCAACTCAGCAGGGCCTTAGATGGCCACCCACCAACAGAAGCAGAGCAAGGGCGCCCCTCTGCTTCCAGAGGGCCCCAATATCTTGCTGGCAGAGGCCCAGCCCAGGACACTCCCTGGGATTCTGCATCCCTAAGAGGAGCCTTCCTTCCCACCAGCACATGCACACATTTGAAGTGTGAAGGTGCGTGCCTGTGTGTGCCCCTGCTGCTGGGGCACTGAGGTCAGGAGGAGAAGGAGAAGCAGGAGAGTGGGCACTTTCTCTTTCCCTCCAGTGAGCAGGAGCCCAGAGGGCCCTGTCTCACCCTGAGCTGGCTGTGATGTCAGCAGAAACCCCAGGGCAGAGGACTCCTTACCTGAGCAACAGCCCTGCCTTACACTGGGTCCCCCACCCATACCTGGCCCAGCTCAGGCATCCCAAAAGACACTCCCATCCTCTCGTGAAGCCAGAGGGACACTAAAAGGCACCAGGTTCTGCTGCCACTTCTCCAGTACACCATCAAGGCTATCCCCATCAGCCAGGTGTCTGGATGATGGGAATTTGAAGAGGGCAGGAGCAGAAGGGATACCCCTAGGTGCCTGACTCCTCCCTTGCCCACCAGGAACTGTCCCTGCCATTCTCTCAGGATGTTCCATTGCCATGGGCAACCCATGCCGCAGGCTCTGTGACTCCATCTCCCCTGGCAGAGGAGTGGGGTTACCTCTCCCTGGGCTGGAAGATCCTTATCCTGCCCCGCTTAGTCATTGCCCTGCTCTCCCCTCCCTCCATCCTCACCATCCTCCTGCACATATAGGAGAATCGGAGGGTTAGAGGAAGAGGGCTTGGCCTTCCTCTAATAGCTTCAGGACCTTGGGCAAATCACTGCACCCCTACACCCCTGAGTTCTCTATAACACAGGGATAATGGTTACACAACAGAATCTTCCTCACAGTCCCTAACCAAGCATTTGCACAGTTCCAGCCATTAACAGTTGCAAAATTTGTTGAATGAGACAGGACTTTAAGAAGGTGCATGGGGTCGGGGATTTAGCTCAGTGGTTCTGGCGCCTGACTCTCAAGTGCTCAAGGTCCTGAGTTCGATCTCCGGTACAAAAAAAAAAAAAAAACAGTCCTGAACAAGTCAGCTGTCAAAGAGGAAAATAGAATGGAAACTCAAATATATCTAGAACTGAAAAAAAAAAAAAGTGCATGAAGGGCCAGGGATTTAGCTCAGTGGTTCTGGCACCTGCTGCACAAGCACCAAGTCCCGAGTTTGATCCCCAGTACCAAAAAAAAGAACAACAAAAAAGAAGGTGCATGAAGTGCTCTGGAGGTCAAAGGAGATGTTCAGGAAGACTTCACAAGGGGCAGGGGGGCTTTGCACAGCAAGCCAAGGAGACCGGAACAGGCACAGGGCTCAAGGGAGAAGCTGGGACTCCCACACCTGGCAGTCCAATGACCTTCCAGAAGCTGCCTAAAGCACCTACTATATACATGTTGGTGACCAGCACAGATCTACAGAGATACAGCCTACTTACCAGGTGTGTGAGGGCTGTGGGACAGAGGGCAAGGTAACTTCAGTACTGACCAGAGAGGTTGGCAACCTGCTAAAAAACTCAGGGCAGACCAGGGCAAGTGGAGCAGACCTCCTCCAATTTCTAACTTGCAGGCAATTCTAGAAAGATCCCTGGATTTTTTGGAATCAGAAAGCCTAGATGCACTTCTTACAAATAAGCCTCTCTTCACCTACAGAAGTCTTCTGAGTTGTGGTGAGACTCAGATAAGACAATGAAATGAAAGGGTTTTTATAAGTTGCAAAGTGCCAAGGATGTGGGAGAGACTTCTGATAACCCTGCCCATGTAGGATTTGGCTTCTCTTTACTGAGCACTTACTACTTGCCTAGCACTGGAATGGAGTGTTTAAATACTTCACACAATTTTACTGTCCTCCTGAGGTGCTCCTGTAGTTGCCATCTTACTGTGGGGGAAACTGAGGCATGGTTACACAACTAGCACAAGATCACACAGGCAGGCAGCCTGATTTCAGAACTGTCCTGCTCGTAATTAGTAGCCCCCTCCCTACCTTGCCTCTAGTTCTTGAAAGCTCCTCCCTGCCCCCATCTCTACTGTAGTAAGCCCCTCACAGCCAAGGAGGATGCCTTCTCTGGCCCTTCCCCCCATGAGGCCTATGGCAAAGTTGGGCACACAGCTGGCACTCACCCAGGCTTGCTTGATCTTACCCAGCCAGTCAACTGGGGTCTGTGCTGGGAGCTGGGGTTGGACACGGTGTCTGTCTCCCTCTGCTGGTCCCTCTGGGGATAGCCAGGCCAAGGTGCTTTTCCCCGGAGCTGGTGGTGCTCTTGTCCCCAGGAACAGGGGATGGGGAGATTAAGAGGGCCAGGGGACTCAGGCCAGGCTCCGGGCCACAGGAACACCAACACTGCCTCCTGGGGATCCTGCGGCCAGAAGCCTGCCTCTAACAGGGGAGCCAAGAGGTGGTCTTAAGGAGGCCAGGTCACCTCCCTGATGCCTTGGGGGTGGGGAATGGGGCAGCAGGCCCCAAACAGCCTCCTCCTCTTAACCCATGAATGGAGCTGTCATCCATGGATTTATCTAAACCTTTTGTGAAGCTGTTTATATTTCCAGCCGAGACCACATCTTGGGGTAATGAGTTCCATCGGTGTCCTCCCCTGCTGGGTGAAGCATGCTGCCTTTGATTTGTCCTAAACTTACCTCACTTGCGCTCCAAGGGGGCCCTGTAATTCCAGCATGCCAGGTTTTGGTGAACAAGCCTGAGCTTCCCCCTTCCTATCCCCACTGTGGGTTTAAAAAATTCCATCCCATCTCCCCTCCACCTCCAGCCTGCAGACTGAACAGAACCCTCATTTGTGCATAGTGTCTAGCAGTGTGGGCACATCATTATCTCGTGTCAGCCTCCAGCAGCTTGTGAGGAAGGGAACTACTCCCATTCTTGAGAGGCCAGGACACTAGGGGCCAGAATCGTGGGACAGCATGTGGTGCAGCTCAGTGACAACCGCCTTCCTTCTGAGCCACTTTCCCTTGGGCTGACTCTTCTTGGGATTTTCCAGTTTCTGCACACAAGGCTACTTGGGTTTGTTTGTTTGTTTGTTTTTTTTGGTACCGGGGATTGAACTTGGGTCCTTGTGCTTGTGGGGCAGGCGATGGAACCACTGAGCTAAATCCCCGGCCCTGAGAAGACTTTTCTCTGGCCTTGTTGGTATGCAGTTACCATGGCTTCAGCCAAGCTAATGGTCTGTCTCCAGTTCTGATGAGAGGCTGCAGGGGACAGAAGTGGTAGGACACTGCCATCATTGGAACAGCAGTGCTGGGAGTAGATACAGAGAGCTTTGCAATGTGAACTAAATGAATCTCTCACAGTAGTAACCCTTTTGAGGTAGAGACAGTAATTTTCTCCAATTTACATATTAGGAATCTGAAGCCTGGAGAACAGCAGCAACTGTCCATTTTTACACAATTTGTAAGTAAGGGAGCCAGGATTCAGATCTAGGCAGGCTGGCAGCTAGAACCTCATTCTGCAACTCCACAGATAAACCTGGTTTGAGTCTGGTAATACCTGTGAATTCATACTCTTCAGTCATTCAGCACAGACATTTTAAACCACTACTATAAGCCAAACATTGTTTTGATTGTTGGGAGAAATGCCGGGGAACAAGAAAGGCCTGGCAGGATTTGGCAGTCGGGGGCTGGAAGCACCTAGTGGAACACACATGCATCATAAGCAGGACACGAGGTACCCCACCAGCCAGATGCCCAGGCACTCAGAGCTACCCTACCTGTTTAGTTACCCCAGAGTAAGCACACAAATACCATTTCCTATGTGTGCACTATCAAGACAAATCATAGAGCTGGGGATTTAGCTCAGTTGCACTGTGCCTGCCTTGCAAGCGCAAAGTCCTGAGTTTGATCCCCAGTACCAAAAAAAGGACACAAATCATAGTCAACTACCACCCCACAAACTCCTCTGTTCTTCTGCCTTTTACTTACACCAATCTGGCAAAACTCCTACCATGAGTAATCACACCTGTGCTCTTACACCTATGAGGAGGGTTGTGCAGGAAATCCTGGGCAGAGACAGAGTAGTGCTGGCACATCATTCTCACCGACTTCTCAGTGAATGCTTTTCTGATTAACTCATTCTCAAAGCCTTGCCTCCCCACAGCTGTTTCTCCAGGAAGCCTCCCCAACCAAGTCTGCCCAATGGCATACTCCCATTGCCCAAGTGGTCATTGTTCTTGGTCTTTCTCCAAGGTGTAACTTCCTATTGATTTTGGTGATTGTTATGCTTTAGATCCTAAACATCCTTCCAAAGTCTCATGTGTTCAGAAGTGGGGCTTTTGCAAGGTTATTCGATCATAGGGGTGCTATACTCATCAGTGGATTAATTCATTGATGAGGCCATGGCTAAATATGCTATTAGAAGATGAGATCCACTTGGAGGAGAGGTCACTGGGGGCATCACCTGGAAGCTCCCCAGCTTGTTCCCAGCTCCCTTCTTCTCTCTGCTTCCTGCCTGCCATGGGTTGAGTAGCTTCCCTCTGTCAGGGCCTTTCACCATGCAATTTCTATCTTGGAACCAGATTACCATGCACTGAACCTTGGAAACTATGAGCCGAAACCAGAATCTTTTCTTCTAAGTTGTAAATGTTGAATACTGTGTCTCTGCTGAGGAAAGCTGACTAATATAGATTCTTTGATGAATATCAGTTTCCTCCAGTAGACTGGACCCCCTTCCAGTTCAGGAACCTTGACACCACACTGCTCAGGCAAACCCCCACTCAGAGCCTTAGCACTATTCCCCTCTACCAATACTATTCTTCATCATATGTCTGCATGGCACACCCCCTTCCCTCCTGAAACTATCTACTTCTCATCAAGCCAGCCCAGAAATGCTATTTAGAGTCAAAGTCCTTCCCCAACACTCCTCTCTCCCTCTTTGGGCTTCCTTTCTCCCCATAGCACCTGCCACCCTCTGTGCACCATGTGACTGACTCATTCATCTGCTTGACTGTCTTTTCCCACCAAGGTAGAAGCCCATGAGAGCAGGGACCTTTGTCTCATACTCTTTCTCATACTTAGAAAAATGCATCCAATATGTGTTGAATGAGTGAATTCCTGAGTACCAGTGTCTCGGGCTTTGACTTCCTATGACTTCAACCTTAACCACTGGAGTGAGGGAAGAGATTTCCCAACAGAAAAGTATTTCAAAAATTTGAAATGGTAACCACTTTCTTCCATTCTCTGTCACCCCTAGACACACATTCACAGACTTACCTACTTGTAGGAGGCCACTTCTAACATGGGGTGTAGCAGACAGTAAAAGTTTGAGGTTTGAAAGAATCCTGAGAGATCATCTCATCCAGCTGCCTCATTTTACTGAGGTGGAAGCTGGATATGGTGGCACAAGCCTATAATCCCAGCATGTAGGAGGCTGAGGCAAGAGGATTGCTATGAGTTTGAGGCCAGCCTGGGATACATAGGGAGACCTTGTCAACAAAAGGAAAAAAGGAAAAGAAAAAAAAACCTGAGGGGCAGAGAGGCTCACTAGCTTGCTTGAGGTCACCCATAAATAGGGCTGGAGCTACGCCCAGGTCTCCTTTCCTTTAGCACAGACCCAAGTCCTCTTTAGATCCCCATATCTATCCTCTGCCCAACAGAAACAATTCCCAATGCCTCTGAGCTCCTCCTTCCCTACTGTGGATCTTCCATTCTGGGCCTAAAGTGCATGGTTGGTTGTGCCAATTGCAAGCCTGGCAGAGCTCCCTTCTAGCCCCACAGCCTGGGGTGGAGAAAGCAAGAAGTAGGAAGTAGGACAGCAGCTATAGCTCCTCTCCAGTGCTGCAGGTGGATAAGGACAGAGAAGTCCGGGCCCTCTTTGGGAGCCTCTGGGCCTGTCAAGTTGGAAGGGGTTTCAGAGAGTGTCCTATTGTTTTCCTGTCCTTTCCCAACACAGTACACAAATGAGGAGGCAGACTGAAGCAGGGAGGTCTTGTGCAAAGTCACACAGCAAGTGGGTGCTGAACCCAACAGGAAACCCAGATCTCCTGGCTCTGGGCTCCTTTCTGGTCTCTAAACCCTGCAGAAGATTCAGATTATTTGCCACTTTTGGTGAGAGGTGGGAAGTTGGAGGACAGACTCATTAGGAGCCCCAAAGTGTTTATATCTGCCTTCCCCTCTCCCTATGGCCAGAGACCTCAGGGTGACAAGATCCTGTAGCCCAAGAGGTGTCAGGTGCAGAAACATGACTAGTGGAAACATTCCCCTTTCCTGCCCTCTGGGAGCCTGTTGCTCAGCAGTGGGCTTGAAGGTGGCAAGGCCGTGCTAGGAAGGGATAAATGGTAAGAAAGTGAATAGCTAAGGCTATGGCAATTTCTTTTGTTTTTGTGGTACTGGAGACTGAACCCAGGAATCTCGCACTGAGCTATATCCTCAGGCTTCTTTTTTTTTTTTTTCACTGTTTATTTTGAGACAGGGTCCCACTAAATTGCCCAGGCTGGGCTTGAACTTGTCATCCTCCTTCCTTAGCCTCCCAGAGTGTTAGAATTACAGGAATGTACCACCATGCCCTGATAAGGCTGTGTTTTGTTTTGTTTTTGAGACAAGGTCCCACTAAGTTGACCAGGCTGGCCTCGAACTCACAGTAATCCTCCTACTTCAGCCTCCTGACTGTTGGGATCACAGGAGTGTACCAACATGGCCCGCTATAAGTCTTTTTTTTTTTTTTTTTTTAACCATATGAGGACAGCTACTGTACAGGGAAGAGTGGCACTGTGGTCAAAGGGCTAGAAGCTGGGATTATTTCTTTCACCACTATGCTGAGTTACTTGGCAGCAGCTCAGCTTTCTATGGTTCATGCCTCATTAATTTAACATCTGTTTAGTGATCATCTACTGAAAGCCAGAACCTGTGTGAGATACAAAGCTTCAGCCACAAACAAAACAGACATGGTCCCTGCCCATGTGAGGCTGGCATTGTAATGGTGAAGACAGCTGCTGGATAAGTAACATATGAAATAATCTCATGGTGATAAGCATCGTGGTTGCAGCGCTGGAGTGAGGGGCAACAGACCGAGTTGAGGAGGGACAGCTACAGCCAGGCCAAGAAGGAGCCACATGTGAGAAACCGGGAGGTCATGTGGTGGAACAGCATATGCAACGCCAGAGAAAGTGGTGGGTCCAAGGTAGGCGACAGAGAGATGGGTGGGACCCGGATCCTGCAGGTTCAGGGTCAAAAGAGTTTTATGGCAACCACTGGAACATGTAAACAAGGGAGAGACATGACACAATTTTTGGAAGGTCGCTTATTTTTAATACTGTAGATTAAGCCCAGGGCCTTGTGCATGCTAGGTAAGTGCTTTACCACTGAAGTTACACCCCAAGCCCTTCTGAGATAGGTTCTTGCTAAATTGCTCAAGCTAGCCTTGAATTTATGATCCTGCCTCAGCCTCCTGAGTAGATAGGATTAAAGCCAATTGAAGGTGGGTGTCATTGTCCCCAATTTAGGAAGGTCACTCTTGCTGTGGAGAAATGAACTGGCAGGGGCAGGGTGGAGACAGGAGATCACTGAGCGCTGATGAGAGAATGGTGGCCCAAGCCACGTGTTGGCCACGATCTAAGGGGAGCCAAATTGCCACAGAGGTAGAGTAGTCAGGACCCACTGAAAACTGAACTAGGGGGAGAGGGAAGGTGGCGTTAAGGCCCAGTCTCAGGGTGAGCTGAGCTGAGCTGAACTGAAGGTCTAGGTAGGGGAGCTACCATTTACACTGGTCTCCCTTAAAAAGCAAGGCAATTTCCTCCTGTGCAGCTCTGGGGAAGGGTCCAAGACTGGAAAGGAGGTAACTTACAGGAAACCAGGGACCCCCGCCCCAGGGCTCTTCCAAGAACCTTAAACATGGTGCTTCGGGGAACACAGAGCCAGCTAGGGCCTTCAGGACTTCCCTCCCACACAGGGCCCAGAGCAAGGGGAAGACCTCAGCGGATGAATCCCTCTTTCAGTCTGAGGTCTGTACAAAATGCACAGAACCATCATTTCTTCTAAACTGTTTACAGGACTTCCCAGTCGTCCCCCTCACGTTCTGGTAGGCCCCACCCCTCTGCAACAAGGCTCACAGACCCGTTTTCTTCTCCCCGTGGCGGACCCCAAGGCACCGCTGAGCCTCTGCTCTTGTTCATTCCTCTGCTAGGTGCACCCTCCAACCCCGTTCTGCCCAAAGAATATTGTCTTTTCTCCAATATCAATGAAGAGGATGAATGACGGATTCTTGAAATCAGAAAGAACAGCTCCCTTTCCACTCCAGACTCCTGCAACAAGTTACTGTAACCTGTTTTGGGAGCCGGTGGTTGCTGCTTTGAGTCCTCGGCCCCGCAGGACGATCTTGTTTCGACCCTGTATTCCCCGACAGACGCCCAGGAATTGTGAACTGAGTGACCCAGAAGGGCCCGCCTCTGCAGCTCTGACTCCGAGTCCAGCGGTCCATCGCAGAGGCACCTGGAACCCTTAAGCTGCATCATCTCTACCCTTCCCGTTCCGGCGCGTGGCCCGCGGTGCACCCGGCCCAGCAGCCCAGTTCTAGGGGCCAGGGATGCGCCTGGAGACGGAGGCGCCGCTGGCGTTGCAGGCACTCAGCTTCCGGGTCACATGACTGGGCCGGCCCTGGGAGCTGACTCCATCACGTGACGGCGGAGCCTGCGAGCGGTTTTTCTCACGTGACGGAGGCGTTCGCGTGTGGACCAATAAGAAGGTGGAGGCGGGGCTGGCTGGGGGCGGTGCGCGGGAAGGGAAGCCGGAGCATCAGTGGTGGCCGCTGGGACCCCGCGTGGGGTTCCAGCTCCTGCTCTCAGTCCCGTTGTAAGCTAGGCCCAGATCCAGTACTGGAGGCAGCATGAAGTGTGTGGTGATGGGCAGCAACGTGAAGGGTGAGTTTGAGCCGGCCTGGCGGTGGGCGCGTGAGCTACCTCGGGGGACCAGCCTAACGTCTCTGCTCTTCTCCCCGCAGTGCTGGGCAAGGCCGTCCATTCCCTGTCCCGCATTGGGGACGAGCTCTATTTGGAACCCTTGGATGATGGGGTGAGGGACTGGGCATAGGGGTGGGCGGATTCCAGCTGGGAGCTGGTATCTTGGATTAATCCTTCGCCGCTCCGGGCAGGATGACCGTGGGCAGATTTCTTTGCGAAATTTGAGTTTTCTCAAATTGGGGAGGCGTCCCAATTTTAATTGGGGCGTCACCTTGGTCCCTGTCTTTGTCCCAGGCCAATGTGTGCACAGAGCACACTTACCGTCCCTGGAGCGGTCAGTAGCAGTGCGGGGTTGACTGTAGACTCAGAGATAACTAGGGGGAAGGGCAGGGCGTGCTGATCCGTGGTGGTGGGAGCAATACAGAGGCAGATTGGGAAGGCTTTATGGAGAAACTACCACTACCGGCTGACTCCAAAGGGAAGAAGGGTTTCGACAGATGCTGGAGCAAGGGGTCCTGGGATCACCAAAGGGCAAGTGTGACCAAAATCAAGCGAGAGGGCTGGGCCTGTCCCTGTCCTAACAGTGTCCTCTTCCCTTCTTTTGTGGGCCAGCTCTCCCTCCGGACAGTGAACTCTTCCCGCTCTGCCTACGCCTGCTTCCTCTTTGCCCCGCTCTTCTTCCAGCAGTATCAGGCGGCCACCCCTGGGCAGGACCTGCTGCGCTGCAAAATCTTAATGAAGGTAAGACCTTTCTCTCAGCAACAGCAGGCACTGCCCCATTCTGGGCACTCTGCAGATGCTACCTGGGAGTAGCAATCCCATGCAGAATGCAATGAGGGGCACAGTGAGGACATCCACAGAGGGTAATGAGAGTTATGGAGGGTGTGATGACATTTACGCTGTTTGAGAACAGTAAATGTCTTTCAAGGCTTTCTAGGCAGAGGGAACAGTGTGAAAAAGGCCTGGAAGTGTGCCCATATCAGACATTGGTGAGCCAGGGCCTGCATGGGAAGTGAGAGCTGGTTGGTGGAAACATGGTGCTAGGCTGATATCCCTTCTTCTCTTAGTCTTTCCTGTCCATCTTCCGCTCTCTGGTGATGCTGGAGAAGACTGTGGAAAAATGCTGCATTTCCCTTAATGACAGGAGCAGCTGCCTGGTGGTCCAGCTGCACTGCAAGTATGGTAAGTAGGTAGCTGGCCAGCTAAGGGATCCTTGGGGTTTGGAAAGATTGGTGAGGACCACTGAGAACCCTGTCTGCCCATCCAGGAGTGAGGAAGACTCACAACCTGTCCTTCCAGGACTGTGAATGCCTGCAGGCGGTCTTCAATCCAGCCTCATGCCCCCATGTGCTTCGCGCCCCTGCACGGTGAGCACACCCTTGCCACAAGCTCAGCTTGGGTCTCTTCCTTCCTTCTCTGGGACTCCCAGGGTGAACTGAGACAGAACCTTTTTTGTTCTCCTCCATAGTTTCTGTAAACCTCAGGATGCTCCTGGGTCCTTACCTGGCTCTTTAAAAGTAGGGGCTGGAGCCAGGCGTGGTGGTGCATGCCTGTAGTCCCAGCATTCAGGAGGCTGAGGCAGGAGAATTGATGCAAATTTGAGGCCAGCCTGGGGTACATAGTTCAAGACCAGGCTGAACTACATGTGAGAGCCTGTCTCAAAAACACAAAATGAAAAAATAGCAGGGGCTGGTGTGGAGGAAAGGTAAGTGTCTTCTTGTCCCATTTTCCCCTCTCTCTGTAGGAGCCTGCCTTCTCCTTCCATTAAGGTCTGGCTTACTTCTTACCACTTGGACCCATTCTGATTCCTCTTCTCAGAGAGTGCATCTATAGCAGAACATCACCTCTTTTGTTTGACCTGAGTAATCCTGAAGATCTGTCCTTAACCTTGGGGTTCAAAGAGCTTCTCTAGCCTAATCATCCTTCTGGGCAGTATCCCTATTCAAGGGAAGCCTCTCCTAAATTCTGGCCTCTAGCCTTCAGGAATCCCTAGACCAAGGCAGGAGTTGAGGGTCCAAGAGGGCTGCTAATCTACCATGAGAGTGGAGCTGTGCAGGGCCAAGGGAATGGGGGCTCCAGCAGAGGTGAAGGCCCTGAGGACCAGCTTAGAAGAGTGGGCTCCCCATGCTGGATGCTGCATTCAGCAAGCCCAAAGTATAGTGCATTTCTCCTTGTGACCAAAAGTCCCTTCAGGTCCTGATAGCTCTTTTCCCAGGTTCTGTGCAGCCAGCAGTGATCAGGATTCCTTTGACTAGAGAAAGGGAAGGCTGGCACCTTGGTTTGCATTCGAGGCATCTTTCTTTCTCTTACTTTTAAAAAAATGAACAATTGTTTCTCTCTTATGGAAAATTTCAAATATTTATAGAAGTAGATGTTTTTTAAAAAAATGGTAACTCCTGTTCCCAGTTGCCTTAAGGCAAATTACAAACGATGTCTTATTTGTAAATACTTAGCACCGTGAATCCTTAGAAGACAAGGATTTAAGGGCTCTGAGGATCGAGTTTCTGAGGATGGTATGAGTGGTGTCCTACCCCTACATGGTCACATGCTGCTTGCCTGGCCACCTTCTCTGGGCTGTGCTTTTGTTTGCTCCATCACTCTTACGCTGTGGAATCTTGGTCAGGCAGGGATCACATCTTGCTCATCCTGTCCTGTACTGCCCAAGGTGTGCTCGGCTGTACACCACATGCACATGTGTATGTCACTGCACTGCTTCAGGTTTTCTGAGAACAAAGCCCCTGGCAGGGATGAGCCTTAGGTGTGATGCTCTGTCTTCCTCACAGGATCCTGGGAGAGGCTGTTCTGCCCTTCCCTCCTGCACTGGCTGAAGTGACACTGGGCATTGGCCGTGGCCGCCGGGTCATTCTGCGCAGCTACCAGGAAGAGGAGGCAGGTGAGAGAGCTAGATAGGTCCTGGGATGGAGCAGAGTTGGGGGTGGGAGGGGGTTAGATCCCAGGGACCCAGGAGCCCAGGTTCCTCCTGTGCCCGGCCCCACAGACAGCACTGTCAAAGCTATGATGACTGAGATGAGCATTGGGGAGGAGGATTTCCAGCAGTTGCAGGCCCCAGAAGGAATAGCCATCACTTTCTGCCTCAAGGAATTCCGGGTAAGCTCCCCCTCTTCTCCCACTCACCACCCTGCCATCCTGCCCAGCCCAGGGTCTCACTGCCTGGCTTCTTCCCTACCAGGGACTCCTGAGCTTTGCAGAGTCAGCAAACTTGCCTGTTAGTATTCACTTTGATGCTCCAGGCAGGTAATTCCTAGCCTAGGACAGGAGCGGGGAGGGTTTTGGCATGCCAGGAGCTAATTGAGTAACCTAGCTTGGGCCCTTGTCCCTTGCTCAGGCCAGCCATCTTTACCCTTGAGGACTCTCTGCTGGATGGCCACTTTGTCTTGGCCACACTCTTAGAGCTGGACCCACACTCACAGGACCTGGGCTCCTCACAGCTCCACCGGCCAGTGCCTCAGCTGCAGGGTCACAGGTGAGGGGATTGCCCACCTACTCTTCCCTTCATCTCTTTACACCCCAGGCTGAGTCTGCTGCTTATAGCTTCCATACCTTCCCCCAACACACACAACTTCCTGTCAATCCCTAGCTCTACAATGCTCACAGCTTCCAGCCCTGCAGGCTCAGCCTTCACGGTCAGCTGTATTCAGAGACCCCTCCCACCCAGGGAAGCGTCCCCAAGGTCCCACTGGCTTCCTTTTCTGGCTGAGGCCTCTCCTCTGAGCCTTCTCCCAGGCTAAGGAGGGAAAGAGCTGTTGGGAGGCAGGGAGCTGCCTGGGGTGGG
Source organism: Heterocephalus glaber (assembly GCF_000247695.1). Next base: position 19,125,427 of record NW_004624767.1, on the reverse strand, counting down.
GGAAACAGGTGGCTGGAAGGGCAGGTGGGTTGAGGATGGGCCCAGTGTAGTGGAAGCAGAGGAAGTTTGGTCTGGATCCCTGCCCAGTGGCTCCCTGGGATGCAGTGCACTCCAGCTCCTATCCCCTGGGAAGGTGGGGGCTAGGGCCCCATGTGGCCTACTCACAGGACTTGCTGGTCCCTTCCCCCAGCTAGGCTAAACTAGCCCTCTGGATAACTCCCTCAGGCCCCCACCTGAACTGTGATCAAAGGGATTGCAGACCCACCCCCTCCAGGAAGCCCCCACTTAACTCCTGCATCCTCTCCTCTCTAGCCAAATGAATAAAACCAAGAGCTCACCAGTAGTCTTGAGGCCCCAGAGCCCTCTCTGAGCCCTCTGAGGTGGAGCCTGCCTACGTACCCACACTTCTCTCCCTAGTCTTTGCTGATATTCTGTCTCTGTCTACAGCACACCCCACCAGGATGATTTTGCCAATGATGACATTGACTCTTACATGATTGCCATGGAAACCACTGTAAGTAGTGAGGGCTTACGGGTACTGCCCTCAGTTACCCTTACACCTGGCCCCCAGCGCCACTGTGGCCCTGGCCCCCACTCAGAGGAAGAGGACAATGATGAAGCTGAGCCTGGTCCAGTGCCTGGAACTCCCCCACCCAAGAAGGTAAGGGCTTGAGGGGGGGGTCCAGGGACTGGAGGTGAGGAAGGGAGCAGCCTCTAGAACTCACTCAGCCTCCTCTGTTCTTTCCAGTTCCGCTCGATGTTCTTTGGCTCCATCCTAGACCCCATACACTCTCCCCAGGGCCCCAGCCCTGTGCTGGCTGAAGACAGTGATGGTGAAGGCTGAAGAAAGAACTTGAAGTCTGTGTCCTAAAGCCGTGGACTAGAAGCTCCAGCCAGTGTGGCAGGGCTAGGTCTCAGTGCTGGGGAATGGGGGTGATAGAGGGGCTGTGCTGGAGCTGAGCTGGCAGTTCTCCTCCTTCCCAAAAAGCTCCATCTGGCTCTCCACTGCAGAGCTGCCTGACTGACTGTGCTTGGCCTGGGTCTTGACATTTCCCCCTAATCTTGCAATCAATCTTTTCTTTTCTCAGGCCTGGTGCTAAGCTGCCACCTGATAGAAGGTGCCTCACCTGTCCTTTACCATACAGCCTCCAGCCATTTGGTTGGAGCCGAAAGCCCACCTTCCTTAGGCTCACCTCTCTAAGAGAAAATCACAGTGGGGCTGTAGCCCCTGCTAATCCAACCTCTGCCAATCATGAACCACTCATCCCTCAAGCATTGGTCATACCTCTGGAACCCCTAACAGCTGACACACACTTTTCTTGCTTTCCCAATACTGTTTGGCTCTGGCTTGGAATTCTAAGAACCTCTGGACCTGAGTATGTGGCTAAGGCTGTCCTGGCTGGGCCTGTGCCCAGCAAACGTGATCTCTCAAGTGCCTTTGGCAGAGGGCTGCCAGGCCCAGTGTTTAGGACAAGGGAGACAGAGGCTGTGGCCAGAATCCAGCTTTGACTTTTATTCAAGAGACCAGATGGGTTGCCCCAGGATCCGGCTGCCAGCCCTGTGGCCAAGCACGGCTGGAAACCCACAGTCTGGCCTGCCATTGCCCTGAGCTGCAGCCTCAGCCCCAGGATCCTGCTTGTAGCCACCACAATTGTGGGTGGGAGGGAGCCCTGGGGGATTGGACACTGCTATTGATTCATTAAAAAAGAAAAAATAAACCAAGGCTCCGTGTCCCCCATGATGGGTGGGCCTGAGGGGCCTTTTGACCCCCAGTGGGAGTATGATTTCTTTACAATCAATCCATCTGGGGTAGAGGAGTGGCACACGGAGGTTATTTCTTGGCTTTGGCAGAGTTTCGGGGTGGGGTAATGGGTCGGCCTCCAGGGTTCAGGCCACTGAACTGCCCGTACTTCCCCTTGTTCTTGTCAGCGGGCTTGAGGATCTGAAAGAAAAAAAGTTGCTCGGTCTCATGCTAAATTGCAGGACCCACCAGGCACTTCTGCAGAACCTACCTGGAAGGAGCACATGAGGGTCTCATCCACACTCATCATGGCACCAGCATTGTCAAACTCGCCACAGTAATTAGGGGCTGAGAAAAGTGTTACCAGCTGCCGCTTGGCAAAGAACTCATAACCATCTTCCACCACCTGAGAAAGGATAGGAACAATCAGGTCCCAGTCTAGACTCCCCATTCCCCCTTTCTGCCCTGACCCAGGACTGCCAGCCCACCTGGTGTGCCCGGCAGATGAGGTCCAAATCATGCTTGTGCAGAAACTTGGCCACCACCTCAGCCCCAAAAGTAAAGGAGACACCACGGTCGTTCTCGCCCCAGCCCTGCACATCCTTGTCAGGGTCAGACCACAGCAGGTCACATAGCAGGCCTTGATCAGGCACGTCTGTGGGCCGCATGATGCGCCGAATCTGCTCCATGGACTGTAAGTCTGGGGACAGGCCTGGAGGAACAAGATGGGACACTTTAAACCTCAAAACAAGGAGCCCTCCTCCTCCAGGAGCCTTCTGGGAATCAGCCTTACAATTCACACCACCACTTGAGCCCTCTCCTGGACCCCTGGGAGCCCAGGCAGGCAGAACTCATACCCCCTGGAGCTTTTTCAAGTCCCAAATACAAGCATAGATGTCCCTGTCTTCAGGAAGTGCAGAGCTCCATACAGAAAGGCGACAACTGAGTTCCACGCAGGATACCAAATGCCACAACAGGAAAGAATGCAGCCTAATGGGTGTGAGGTCATTTCCTGCAAAAACTAGACATCTAAGATGACACCCAAGGAGAGCTGTATCAAGTGACTTTGAACAGTCTTCTAAGGGTTTTGCTCCAAGGCCCTGGGGGATGCAGCCTGGGTATTCTCTCAGCAAGCGTACCATAACCACCCTCACCTCCATGGCAACAGAAGATTTTCTCATCCACAATGGCAGCAATGGGCAGGCAGTTGAAGCAATCAGTGAAGGTTTTCCATAATTTGATGTTGTAGCGTCTCTTGCCTGCCAAAGGAGATAGCTCATGGAGAGACCTGCTCACCCCACCCTCAGCCTGGCTCTCTGGGCCCTCCAGGGCACTGTGGGCTATTCAGACATACCAGCAGCTGGGAGAAGAGAATGGAAGGCAAGGAAGGCTCAAGCCCCTGGCCCTACCTCACCAGCATTCCAGGAGTAATTCTAAAGCACCTGGGGCCAGAGGCACTCAAGCTCCAGTCTGGTCTAATCTCAGGGTTGGCAGACACCCCCATTCCATGAGGAGGACCAGGCCAAAACCAAGTCTGGTTTATCTCCACTTCAGGCCAGCATAGTCTGGTCTACACAAGCATCTAAATGCTAAAGAAATGCATGCCCTACAGACAAGTGTCACCAGAGCCCTGGGGGGAAGCATCAGCTTAACAGGCAGCTCTCTAGCAGCATCCATTCACCACACCCAGCCTGAGTGTCAGGCCTCAGAGCAGGGAGGGCAGGACAGAGACACTAACTGACCATCTTATTGTCCATCAGGGAGCTGTGAGGGCTCCATGAAGAGCAGGGCATGCAGTTCCAGCCCCGGGGAGCCCTCAACACTCAGACCACTCACACTCATCATAGAAGCCATAGATACGGTTGATGCTGGCACACTCATGGTTCCCTCGGAGAAGGAAGAAATTCTCGGGGTACTTGATCTTATAGGCCAGCAGCAGGCAGATGGTCTCCAAAGACTGTTTGCCCCGGTCCACATAGTCCCCCAGGAAGAGGTAGTTGCTCTCTGGAGGGAAGCCGCCATACTCAAACAGCCGCAGAAGGTCGTAATACTGGCCATGGATATCACCTGTGACCAGGGCATCTGGTAAGCTAGGTGTGAAGTGTAAACTTGAACCCAGGGCCAGGATGGGCTCAAGGGAGGAGGGATCCAGGAACTTTGGGGATGGGGATGATGCCAATTTCAGGAAGCCAAAGGTGCCTGGGCAGAGGCTCACCACAGATCTTGAGGGGGGCCTCCAGCTCCAGAAGAATGGGCTGGCTCAGGAAAATCTCCCGGGATTTGAGGCACAGACCACGGATCTCGTTCTCTGTCAGCTGTACATTCTTTCCAGGCCTCGAGCCCTGCACTGGGGGCGGGATGAGATGTTAAGACCCTGGTCCCTGGCAGGTGACATGGGTGGCCCCATGGGCACCTCTGAGGACCACTGGGCCCTCCCTTGCCCGGTGACAGTTGTTACTGAGCCTCCCAAATCCTCCATCTCGAGCCCCCTAAGACAAGACCCCAACTACCCTGGGGGCCCACCAAAGGGGGACTGTGAGTAGAGGCCTGTCACCCAAAAGCTCACAGCGCACGACCCGTTCTCGGCTAGGCTTTACAGGTTTCTCACCTCAAGAGCCCAGGCCACCCTGCACCCCCAGCCCAGGAGGGGGCTGCTTCGCCTGCCAGAGCGAGCCCCAAACCTCTGAGACGTCCACGGTGGGGGAGGTGTAACCATGGGACCTTGCGGCCCGTCCCCGCCCAGTTGAAGCTAGGGTCGGAACGCTCAGGTCTGCCAGCGGCCACTTCCGGGCCAGGCTGGGGGCCAGAGCGCGGCCCTTCCCCACCCCGGCCAACCTTCCAGCAGGCGCCCGATGATAGAGTCCAGGTTGAGCTTCTCGCTGTCGGACATGGCGGCGCCGCCGCTCCGGCCCAGCAGCTCCGGGGCCACTCCTGTCTCCCGCCCTCCCGCAGCCTCCTTCCGGCCTGGCTCTCCTTCCGTCCGCCCCAGCCCGCCCCCGGCCCGCCGCCCCGCCGCCCCGCCGCCGCCCCGCCTCCTCGGCCACCAGCCGCGCCGCGCCCCGCCGTTCTCTACCTTCTAGCGCCTCTAGTGGATGGGGAGCGCTGCAGCCTCGGCGGACCGGGGGCGGGGCCTCGACCGATGGGCGTGGCTGTGCTGTTAGGGGCGGGAGCTGCTAAGGGGTAGTGGTAGGCGGGTTTTTTCTGGGGCTGGGTCTGAAGGGGCAGGATTTGGGTCTGGCTCCGCCCCTGAACAATTACCCAGCCCTGCTCAGAGGATTTGTGGCCGGAAATACTGGGAAGTTGTTTTTCTTTCAAAGGCTAAACAGTCCTTTCCACCCCTTCCCTGAGATTCAGATAGCTAGAGGCTGGTCACCTTGGTTTCCGTGGCTTCCCAGGCAACTGGCCCGAACCTAGGATATCTGCCACTGAACTCCTGGTATATTTTGGTCCACATGGCTTGCTCAGTTATTTTTTAAAATATAAATTCCAGCCGGGCGTGGTGACACATGCTTGTAATCCCAGCATTCAGGAGGTTGAGACAGGAAGATCACTGTGAGTTTGAGGCCACCCTGGACTACACAGTGAGACTGTCTCAAAACAACAACAAAATTTAAATAAATAAAATATAAAATATAGTTACCTTTTCAGTACCGTGGTAATATGGTATTGTGTGCAAGTTAAAAGTGTCACTTGAGTGCTGGGCATGGTGGTGCAGCCTGTAATCCCAGCACTTGGGAGGCCGAGGCAGGAGGATCATTGCAAGTTTGAGGCCAACCTGCACTGCATAGTGAGTTCAAGGCCAGCCTGATTACAAAAAAAAGCAAACATTAAACCATAAGTCTTATTGGAACCCTGAGTTGATTGTTTTACATGTGAGTAAACTCAAACCTGAAGTGGACTGGTATCTACCTCTGACAGGTTGGGGCCCCATCACAGCACAGGGGAAGGAGGGAGGAGCCTGTGGCTCAGGGGCACTGGGGTAGGCCGGAAGAGCCTCTGAGAGGAAGGGGTGACCCCCACACACGCTTGGGAGGGGCCCCCAGTGGGTTGCTGAAGCTGAGTCTGAAGAGGAAGTGAGAGGAGGAGGTGAGGTGCAACAGGGAGGTGAGCCAAACTGGGGGGACAGGGGCTGGCCCGGCCTTTCTGTCCCTTCAGGGACCAGCCCAGTCCTTAATAAAAGAGAGCTCATAGGAGGCTGGGTGAGATACCCTGAAAGCTAATCTCTCTGGCTCCACAGCCAACTTGAGGGCCTGGAACTGGCTGGCTGGGAACCCAGGCCCAGTTGAACAGGAGCTTCTCTCACACTGGCTCTTCCTGCACCTTGCAGCCTGTGGCATCAGGGATCTGGGGCGCCATGGCCCAGGCCCTGGGGGAGGACCTGGTACAGACTTCCGAGCCTCAAGATGACTCCAGCTCTTTGGGGTCCGACTCAGAGCTGAGTGGGCCTGGTCCATATCGCCAGGCAGACCGCTATGGCTTCATTGGAGGCAGCTCAGTGGAGCCAGGGTAAGTGGGGAAGAAATGGAGGGGGTAGGGGTAGGGTGGAGTGGCTCAAGGACTGAGGATGGATACTGAGGGCTGAATTCTGGAGTGAGGCCCAACTTAGAGGGTCTGAGGAGGATCTGGCTGTAGGGACCCAGTCAGGGACTCATCCAGTTCCACCCCCTCAAAGCTCCAAGCGGAACCCCAAGGTGGAAGGGTGGTGTGGAGAAGGCTCCTGCGTGTCTCTTTTATGCCAGCCTCCAAGGGTTTTCACCCATCCCTGGGCCTGAACATCTTTCTTCTTTAACTTCTGGCCCAGGAATCTCAGGTCCAAATCGTAGAACCTACACACCTCTTCCCTTTCCCTTCCCCAATGTACAAACAGGAAAACAAGTCCAGAGTAGACAGAAACTTGCTCCAGGTCACACAGCAGGTCAGAGACAGAAGAAGACTCCTGGCTTCCAGTCCAGTGCTATGTCCAACAAGCTTTCCCTAAGCTGTCTGACAGGCAGCTGGCCCCTCTCCCAACAGACATCCACTCACCCAGGCTCCCCTGATTGTGCTCATATTGTCGCCACATCCTTTCCTGTCCCTGTGACAGTCATTGGCAGCTCTGGGTCACAGGTCATCCCCTGGATTCCCCAGAGATCCCCACAGCCAGATGCTGGGTTCACTTGGGTAACCTGGAGGGACCAGGTGTGGGTTGTAGGAAGTAGCTTCCAGCACCGGGATAACTGCCACGTGCCCCCAGGCCGGGTCACCCCCCTGCAGACCTCATCCGCCAGCGGGAGATGAAGTGGGTGGAGATGACCTTGCACTGGGAGAAAACCATGTCCAGACGGTACAAGAAGGTGAGGGAAGGGTGAATCTGCCCAGACCCCTTTGGCTTCTTCCCCTCTACCTCCTTCCATCCCTTGGCAAAATTTACCCATGGTATGACCCAGTGCCTCCTGCTGGCCCCTGGCTGAGGGGAGCTTGTGCTTGGGGCCTGCCTGCGGGAACAAATAGGCTGCTTAATGGAGACCCTCGGCCTTACCCATAGGTAAAGATCCAGTGCCGGAAAGGTATCCCCTCAGCCCTGCGGGCTCGCTGCTGGCCCCTGCTCTGTGGGGCCCAGGTGTGTCAGAAGAACAGCCCTGGCACCTATCAGGTGAGGGACTTGGCAAGAGTCCCACTTCTCCTGTTGAGTTCCTTGCTACCCAGAGCCCACCCCTACATGCCTGCCCACCCACAGGAGCTGGCAGAAGCCCCAGGAGACCCGCAGTGGATGGAGACTATTGGCAGGGACCTGCACCGCCAGTTCCCTCTGCACGAGATGTTTGTGTCACCCCAGGGTCATGGGTACGAGGCCAGTGATGCCCAGGGGCCCCAGGACCCCACTGCCTAGATGCTTCTGTTTAGCTTCCCCACTCTAGATTTATGTCTTTGCATTTCAGGGGATCCAGCAAGGCCCAGGGGGACGCTGCAGCTTGAGCAGAGGCCACAGAGGGTGGGGAAGGGATGCCTGCAGGGCTAACCTCTAATCAGGTCTTCTGGCACAGACAGCAGGGGCTCCTCCAGGTACTGAAGGCCTACACCCTGTATCGGCCAGAACAGGGCTACTGCCAGGCCCAGGGCCCTGTGGCAGCTGTGCTACTCATGCACCTGCCCCCAGAGGTGAGTGAACTCCATCCTGACCCTCCATTTCTGGTGACCTTGACCCCAGTGATCCTGAGCTCTGAACCCATGAGACTCCCTACCCCACCCCAGCCTCAGGAACTCCAGCCTCAGGAATCTGGGATTCTTTACTCCTAGACCCTGGCCAGTGACCCAGGGCCTTGTAACCACTAACTTCAGTGACCTTCAAGTCTACTGACTTTGACTCCAAGAACTTGGAACCCTTACCTCAATGATCTAGGAGTCTGATGTTTTCACTTTGGCCTTGTGACTCCTGATTCTGAACCCTGTGACTGTGAGCTCTGACCCTAGTGACCCCAGCAATCCAGGACTTTAACTTTAAGACCTTTCCCCAACCCTTGCTCAGTGAAGCCCAACCTGTGACCCTCAAACCTAATACCCTGAGCCTTGTGACCTCCAATCCCGAAAGCTATCGGTAGGCCTTAGTTGTAGAAGAGGAAGGGTTTTGGTGAGAGCTTCCAAGGCACTGAGCAGGTTAGGAATGGCTTTGAGTGCAGGCTCCTGCTAGTGCCCCTGAACCCCTTTCCCATCCTGCCACCCCTCTGGGGTCCCTTCCTCGGTGGGCACTCACAGGCCTGTGCCCTCCCCAGGAGGCGTTCTGGTGCCTGGTACAGATCTGTGAGGTCTACCTCCCTGGCTACTATGGGCCCCACATGGTAAGAGGCTGAGACAGGCACAGGAAGTGTGGGGGCCTGGGAACTGAGGGGGGGCAGAAGCCTGGGGTTTGGGAGAGGAGGTGCTGGGTGACAACAGCCAGCCAGGCTGATGGACATGGCCACAGGAGGCTGTGCAGCTGGACGCCGAGGTGTTCATGGCCCTACTGCGGCGGCTGCTCCCACGCATTCACAAACACCTGCAGCAGGTGGGCGTCGGGCCCCTGCTCTACCTCCCCGAGTGGTTCCTGTGCCTCTTCGCCCGTTCCCTGCCCTTCCCCACAGTGCTGCGCATCTGGGATGCCTTTCTCAGCGAGGGTGAGTGGGGTGCCCCTGTGGCTGGCACCTGGAGCCTTGGGATGCCCTGGGGAGCCAGCTGATCAGCTCTGAGTGTGCTGTGCTTAGGAACTGCCACTCCCAGTCCCTCTGGGGCCTGGGTGTGGTTCTGGAGAAAACAGTCAGTCATGAGTGTAATGCCTGGGAGCCCCCACCCCACAATGAGGCCCACCATAGGAAGGCCAGGCATGGCCCTGGGCAGGGTTAGGGGCGGGGAGGCTTCCCTAGGAGATCAAGGGTAGAAATTGGGAGATCGTAGCACTTGGAATCTAAGGGCCCAGCCAAGATAGAAAGTGCTCCTCAGAGCCTGCAGGCACTTGGCTGTGCACCCTCAGGCACCAGGCCTGGGTGGCTCTGGCAGCCAGAAATACCTGAGTGTGAGATCTTCATTCTGGTGGAGGTGGGGATGGGAGGCGATGGTACAAATTAACACGATATTTATAGAATAACATAAGTACCATGAAGAATAACACAAGAGAGGTGACAGAGAGTGTCAGGAGAGCAGTAATTACTGTTTTTAAAGATGTTTCGGGGGGGCGGGGGCTGGGGCTGTAGCTCAGTGGCACAGTACCTGCCTGGTAAACTCGAGGCCCTGAGTTTGATTCCCAGTACCAAAAAAAAAAAATATTTCTGGGGGATGACTCAGTGGTAGAGCAAGAGCACTTACATAGCAGTCACTAAACCCTATGTTCCATCCCCAGTGTGCAGACACACACACACACACACACACAGAGAGAGAGAGAGAGAGAGAGAGAGAGATAGTGGCGGGGGGGGGGGAGAAAGTCAGCGAAACAGGGCTGGAGATGTAGCTTAGTGGTAGACTGCTTGCCTCACATTCAGGAGGCCCTGGCTTCTATCTCTTATACTGAAAAACAAGATGCCCTGGCTGCCCTATGAAGGAGATCACTTATAGGGGCACAGGTGGAAGCCACTGTTGGCAGGGCCCAGGCTCCAGCTGATGCCGGGGGATGGGCCTGGAGGAGTAAAGTCAGAGAGGTGGGTGCCCAGGGACAGAGCAGGAGGTGCATCGAGGCAGAGCTGAGCCGAACTCTGGGTCTTTGGGACTCTTCCTTGATACACCCTGCCCATCAGTAACCCCTTTGCATTCTGTTCTCTATGTGCTGTCCAAAGGGTGCACCTAAAAATACTAGAAATTAATTAGTACGTCTGTTGAGCACCTGCTATGTGCCCAACCAGCTTTAGGCCCTCCACACAGAGGGAGGACTGCTTGCTGGCTTAGAGCTCTGGCTGTGGTGTCACCATCCATGTGTCTGTCACATCCCCTCCAGCCTCAGACCTCCAAGGCAAGACTGATTGTGGTGGCTGAGCCAATCCCTGCCTCCTCCACCTGAGGGCATGTATTGCCTAGGCTCCCTTTAATAGCAGTGATGACATTAGCAGTGGTGATTGTTCCTTCGCAGGTCACAGTTGTCACTAGGTCTCACTGGCCCCTTGGCAGCTCTTCTCAGAGGATCAGAGGCTGCTAAGAAGGGACTGTGAGGCTCCAGGACTGGTCTAAGGTCACTCACAGTGTGAATGAATGTGTGCACATGAGCACTATGCTGTGGTTTACAGGTGAAAGAAGTTCTGCCTAGAATCTTTCTAGAATCAGAGAGTTGCAGATCCAAACTGGGGTGCCTTGACAGGTATCCGCTCAGCCTTTCCTCATTCCTCCTGGGAAATGAGGAGCCTGAGGCCCAGAGAAGGATCAGTATGAGGGTGACAGTAGCCTCTGGCTCCTGGCAGCCTGCTTTGTCTGGAAGTGTCTGGAGCTCCTGAGACCAACTTGGCCAGTGCAGGCATCTGTACACCCAGAGTGTAGTCTCCCTCAGACATTGCTCCTGGCCTGAGTTGTGGGTGTGGCAGGAGGTAGCAGGAGTGTGGCTGAGGGCAGGTGCAGGTGCAGAGGTGGAGGCCCAGAGATGGCCTCCCAGTGAATGAGCCCTGCCCCACCCCCGGCCTGCAGGTGCCAAGGTGCTGTTTCGTGTGGGGCTGACCCTGGTGCGCCTAGCTTTGGGCACTGCAGAGCAGCGCATGGCCTGCCCAGGGCTCCTGGAGACGCTTGGTGCCCTTCGAGCTATCCCCCCTGCCCAGTTGCAGGAGGAGGTCTTCATGTCCCAGGTAGGTGCCACCTGCTTGCCCTCCTCAATGGCCCAGCCCCTGTTGCATAGCAGGGGAAACTGAGTCACAGATCAGGGAAGCCAAAATGAGAACCAGACTCAGTTCCTGCTATCTGAACTGCAGTGAATATGAAAACCCCAGAGCTCTGTGAGCTTTCTGTGGCTCCCCCAGTAAGGCTGTCTGCAAGTCCCTCAGCCCTCAGCCACTTCCTGGGGGCTGTGTACTGCCTGCCCTGTGGGAACCTCTGGGTTTCCTGCCCCCACTCCAGTCCAGGAAAACTCAATACCAACTGCTCCCCACAGGTGCACAGTGTGGCCCTGTCAGAGCAGGACCTGCAGCGAGAGATCAGGGTGCAGCTGGCCCAGCTGCCCAAGTCATTGCCTGGGCCACCCCCTCAGCCTCAGGCCCGCCTACTGGGGGCCCAAGCCATCTTTGAGGCCCAGCAGCTAGCAGGGGCTCAAGGAGGTGCCAAGCTGGAGGTACCCCGAATTGTGGTGCAGCCCCCAGAGGAGCCCAGGCCACCACGGCGCAAACCCCAGACCCGCGGCAAGACTTTCCATGGCCTCCTGACTCGAGCCAGAGGACCCCCCATCGAGGGAACCCCCAGACCCCACCGAGGCTCCTTCCTGGACACCCGTTTCTGATGGTATTGTGGACTCAATGCCCCCCAATCACCTGAATGGCTGATGCCAGCCCACAAATGGGCACTGCACTTTATTGCTGGGATTTGGTGACTTGCCTCCTTTCCCAGCAAGGACCACACAACGGGGAAGGAGACATTCCCCCACTTTACACACTGAGTCAGGCACAAGGGAGGTCACAGAGTGGGGGCTGGTGAGCTGTTTGGTAGCAGTATTAAAGCCAGCAATGAAGGGGTGTGGAGGCTGCTGGCTGGGCTAAGGGACCCCAGGCTGCTGAGGGTTCCGGAATAAAGTCTGACTGAGCAGATGCTTGGATGGAGGTGGATCAAATGTCTTCCCCCCAACCTTGAATGGGCTGCCCCTTACCCTCCAGCCCTCCCCTCTCCTGGGCCAACCCTGGTCCTGCCCTGGGACACACTGACGCTGCCCACTGGTTTCTGGGGAAGTTGTTTACAAGCAAGAGGAACCAACTATAAGCTGCCTAGCCCCAACCCCTTGTGGGCAGGTAAGGCTTTGTGCCTTGGGGAAGAGGGCTCCCCAGTGGAGGCTGGGCTCCACTTTCCTGGCCTTTGGCCCCTATTCTGCCCCTCCTTGCCCTTTCCCCAGGCTGGTCAGTAATCCCTAAGGTGGGGGGACTGTAACTCAATTTATTCTTCCCACCATGTTCCTGGTCCCATCTGTCAAAGGGAACCAGGCAAGAACAAAGGCCCAGTGTGCCCAGGACAAAGGAGAAAGGCCCTGCCAGCCCTTGTCCTTCCCTAAGCCCTGGTGCACCCCCTCAGGACCGCCACCATGGAAACTCCCTCTCACACTCACTAATTGCCCCCATGGGTGCCTGGGGTGGCTGGGACATGAGCCATTGTCAAGACAACAGGGCTGGTTCCAAGGCAGGCATGTGTCCCCACAGTGCCCATTCCCAGTCGCCCTGTCTCCCTATAGCTCCCCAGCCCGCTACAGGTGTGGAACAGGCAGAGTACCAGGAGCAAGCATCTGGAGCCCTGTGTTTCTTTGGGGGATCACAAGGTAGAGTGTTCAGTGTGCCTGTTGCCACGGCTGTGCTGAGACATTGTCATGGCCCCCAACAGAGCCTGGATCAAGAGTGGACAAACTTGGCCGAAGGTTCAACCCGGCCCCTACCCTTGTAGCACATTAGACAACCCCCATCTCCCTCTGGGCACTCACTTTGGCCTGCCCTCCTAGAGGGGTGCTCTCTCCTGGTCCATCTCACCCCCAATCCTGTGCCAGCTCAGGTCCCAGCCCCACTGTGTGCAGGGCAGCATCTGGGATCCTGTGGGTTAAGACCTAGAGGATTTCCAGGCTCCTCCCCACCCACTAGAACACCTGAAGCTCAATAATAATCCTCTCATGGGGCTGGGGATTTAGCTCAGTGGTTCAGGCACCTGCCGGGCAAGCCCAAGGTCCCAAGTTTGATCCCTGGTACCAAAATAATCATCATCATCATCATCATCATCATCATCATCATCATCATCATCCAAAAAAAGAGAAAAAAATAATAATCCTCTCAGCTGAAATAAGTTTTATGAATGAATTTTATGCCTTTCTCAGACACACAGCCCCATCTCTCTGCAGGTGGCCTGGTAGCCTTCCCAGAGAAAAGGAGGCTGGGAGTGGTTAAGAGCCCTGTCCAAGGTCACAGTGAGAGGCACAGCCAGCTGGAAGACAGAGCTCTATACCCTCTAGACAATGACTTGGCTCTGCAGGGCTGTCTAAAAGGGGCATCTCAGGCACTGTAGCAAGTGGGACAGAGTCCACATTGCTTCCTGGCCTCCACAGTTCAGTCCTTCTGGGAGACAAGGGGAACAAGAATACCACAGCTTCAGCCCCGGGCCTTTCCATCATGAACTGGATAGGGCAGTGTGACAAGAGAAGGAGTCTCCAGCAGACCCCTCCAGCTAGGGTGGAGTCACTGGACTTGTTACTCAGGGAAGAATTTTCTGGGGTGTCCTTTTGTCTTTCTGCAGTCCCATTATCAGCCATTCCCTTGGAAGCTGAACTGAGAGATCAGAGCAGGCAAGATCTAGGGCCCTCCGTCTGTACACACTTCTATGCACACCTTCTCAGGGGCCCTTCTCCACAGGCTTTGCTAACCACAGCAGCACCTTTGCACTAGTTGGGGAAAGATGCTCTCCCTCCAGGCAGCATGCAGCCCTGCTAGGGTACACAGTATGGCCTTGTGGGAGCTGCTACACAGCCAGGTGCCTCTGTGCAGTGAGCAACCCGCACAACCATATTCAGCAAACCCAGCAGCTCCCTATAAACCTGCTTGGAAAGGGGCTCAGAGGAGGGAAGCAATACATCTAAGAGCATTCAATTTGTGGGTACTGAAGCTGGGACAGGACCTATAGACATGTTACCCTACATCAGTCCAGAGGGTATTGAGGGGGCACACAAAGGAACAGAAAGGGAAACAGAAGCCCACCTTGGATTACCTTGCACATGAGAGAGACGGTGGTGCTCTCCTAAGCTCTCAGAGGCCAGCCTTGGATACCCAGTGAAGCTGCACAGGAAGGGCTCTCTCATCCTCCATGGGCCTCAGTTTTCTCCTGCAGATAATGGCATGAAAAGAGCTCCCAGCCCAGCCTATCATCCCACCTCCCCACCAGGGTCATTGTTATAGCTGTTGCTCAATCTAACTGGGCAGGAGCAGAAGCAATCTCACCTTGCCCCACCCCTATCAGGCCCAGTTTAGCCCTGCCCTCCTGCCCCAAATCCCAGTGCCCTGGGCAGGACTGGAGTTGCCCAACCCTGATCTTCCTCCTTTTCCTTGTTAAACCAAAACTTTTGAAACAGAGTGATCTCCAGAACAAAAGGCATTATCGAGGCATTGTGGATGCAAAAAGGCTAGGTAGCAGGTGGAAAATGTCCACCACATCTAAAAAGCCAGAGTATTTTATAATGACAACTCGGTGGGGAAGGAAAGCATGAATCTTTTCCATTGACTCTCCATGAGCTATGGATAAGAGGGGTGGGACAGTAAGGCAGTCTGTGAGGAGCACCATTGCCTCTTTTTTTTTTTTTTTTTTTTTTTTGGTACCCGCGATTGAACTTGGGACCTTGCACTTTTGAGTCAGGCTGTGGAACCACTGAGCTAAATCCTCAGCCCACCATTGCCTCTTGATTGGCTGGGATAGTAAAACTTCCATGGCACTTCCTGATCCAACTCCTAGGGCTCTAAGGCAAAATCACAACACATATTTAGGAACACAGAAGGGTCTTTTGTTGGATTGGCCTGAAGCTGATAACAGATTAATTTCTCCTTCCCTCTCACCTTTGTAATTAAATTTAGGACATCTCAGAATTTCTCTCTCTCTCTCCCTACCTTTCATTTCAGCTTTATTGTACCTGTCAAACCAAAATTTTTAAAGTGAGGTAGTTATACAGGTTGTCCTCCCAAAATGTTTGTACATCAGCATAAAATTTAGATGAAAAACTTACTTTGCCTTGCATTTTTGTCCAGGTATTTTGAACTAATTTGTGTGTTGCTCATTCTTTATGTTTAAGAATTAATAATAACAAAGTAAATAGCAAATCATGTATTTAGCAAGGTAAGCACATGGTTTCCACTGCGGTCATAAATTCACTGGGCCAGGAGACACTTATCAGGTCAGAGAAATACGGGCTTGTCAGTCATCAGAAAACTGGTAGCCACTGGAGCTGTCACACAGAAATCCAGTCACTCAGAGGCCAGATCTTAAAGGTGTGTCCTCTTGTGAGTCCATACAGGATGCGTCCATAGAACCTGGAATCTGTGGAGTTCTGTAAATTGTCACCTTCTAACCAGACTTGGCCCGTGGGCACTTTGGATACCATAAAAACATCGGCTGAAAAAAAAAAAACATTGGCTGAGATTTTCTGCAAAGACGATATCTGAATTTTGAATGGTAGGCCCCATTGATGATCTAGAACACATCACAACCCCATCAACGTACTCAAAAGCACAATGGGCTATGTAGCCATACTGAATAGTGTAGCCAAAAAGCCGAAAGGTCTTTCCCCCAAACATTGCGAAGCAGCGTAGATGCCTACCGTTGGCCAAAGGTCTATTCCTCAACACATTCAATTTTCAGGGTGCTTCCAGGAAAAAATCGAAAGCACAGGTGGGTAATCCATGGCTTCAGAACCCACTGGCCCAAAAGGACCTCTGGAAGACCCTCCTCAACCAAGACTCAAGGGGCCTGTCCGAATTTTTCTCTCATTATCCACAAGGTAAACACCAGTGCACTGATACCTAGCCACAGTGGGTGACAGGGGTGAAGTACCATGATGTTCTCTGTGCCTGTGCACACATTCTGCCTCGTCTGCCAGGTGTGTGGCCTTGGACAAATCACACAACCTCTCTGAGCCTCACTGTTCTCTGGATGAAGGCAGAGAACCATAACTGCTACCTCAAAATGTGAAGGATTAAGGGGGATGCCACACATGCAGTCCTTGTACACTGCCTGACAAGGTCAAGAAATGTTGCTGATGGGCGGGGTGTGGTGACGCAAAACGGTAATCCCAGCTCTTGGGAGGGTGAGGCAGGAGAATTGCTGTGAGTTCAAGGCCACCCTGGGTTACAGAGTGAGTTCAAGGCCAATTTGGAATACATAGTGAGACTTTGTCTCAAAAAAAAAAAAAAGAAAGAGAAAAAAGAAAGCATTGCTGATATTGCTGATAGAACCACAGAGTGCTCAGACTCCACCAGGCACCCTTCCCAGCTAAGCCTGTGCTACTTATGCATGATTATCCCCACTTGAAGTTGAGGACACTGAGTCCCCAGTGGCCGCTTAGCTCATTAAAGGTCAAAGCTCATGCTCTTTGGATGACATCCATGATTCACCCCTACCACGGTGGGATCTCGAAAACTCAGGCCACACAGGCAACAAGGTGGCAGATCATCTGGGGGTGGCTGCACCTTGTGCCAGGAGCCTGGGCAGTGAAAGGGAGACCCCATAGCAGCCCTAGAGTTTGGTAGGGGGATGTGACTGGGCTGGGGGTTCCTGGATAAGGCAGTTCCCCGCCTCAGAGTCCCTCCAGGGGTAGACAGAAGTGGGTCTGTATAGGCCACTGTGTATGAAGTGGCAGGAAGGGTCCAAAAGCTGCCAGGCCCCTCAACAGCCTCCCCTGGCCAAGGATGCTCTTGGAGATGGGGTGGGGGTGGGGGTGGTATCTGAGGGAAGGATGTCAGATGGAGGAATTGTAAGGGCAGGACAGCCTGCTTGTGCCACTCAGCCCTATAGGATGGGGAATAGCCCCACTTAAAGCAGAAGAAAAGTGAGTTTTGCTTCAGGATAGAAAGAGGTGCTCAGGTCCAGAAGCCAGAGTTAGACTTGGAAGCCACAGGTGTGATACATCAGAGGAGACGGCGTGAACCTTGTCTCTGGGGGTGCACCTGGGTGGGTGTGTATCTTGGGAACACTGGGTGTGGGTGTAATTGTATGTACCTAGCCCTCTTTGGGGCTTTGGGGCTGGCAGATAGGCAGAGCAAAGCTTACAGACAGCCCACCTCCTTTGCCCACTGGCACTCTTGCACCAGGTTCCTCCCTTCCTTCTAGGGGTGTGCAGAGATCCTGGCGCAGGAGTGCTTTGGGGGAGTCTGTGTGTAGCAGGGTCAGGCGCTCCTGGCTGGAACAGTACCCGTAGGGCTGTGTGTGCGGGGAGCTCAGGCTCCAGCTAAGGGACCTTGCCCCGCCTGCCATTCTGCCACCCCACCCCCAGGGCGGCTCTAGTACCAGGCTCCGCCTGTGCCTCCTCTCCCCTACCCCAGGTCCTCGCCTTCTTCCCATCTGTTTTTCTATCCCTTTTCCGCTATGAGGTGTCTCTCTCTCTCTGACAGTCCCTGTCCCTTCGCCCCGGCCCTCTGTCAGGACTTAGTCTGTGTTTTCACAGATCCCTGCGGACTGTCTCTCCCTAGCCAGCTCCGCGTCACATCGTAGGCCATCCAAGCGCCATCCCCCACCCCTGGCCCTGCTTACTCCTGGCTGGGGACAAGGGGGCGGGGCCCTGGAGGTCGGTCCCGGGCCATTCCCGCCCTTCTCTGGGCAAGCACCCGGGGCAGGCGCACTATATAAGGCACTGCCTTGCCAGCCTCGCCACTGTGCTGCCGCTGCCTTCACGCCCGCTCGCACAGATCCCTTCCGAGCCGCTGCTGCCCGCAGGTACCCCGGCTCCGGCCCAGCCCCGGGGGAGCCAGGGAGGGGGGCTGTCGGGCAGGGGCGGTGGGACTGGGACCCTGAGCCCCCCTCCACTAACCCTGAGCACTCTCGCACTCTCGGGGACCCTGGGTGCCTTCTGCTGGAGGGGCTGAGCCAGGGCAACTAGGGATAGGGAAACTCAGGGGTGCAGGACGCTTGGGGTCCATGAGGCAGAAGTCTCTCCTTCTCCTTGGGCTGGGGAGAGGATGGAAAGCCTTGGTCATTTCTCAGCTGGGACAGGATTGAGGAGGAGGTGGAGGGTGTCTCCAGTCCCAAAGCCTTAGGGGCTGGAAGGTGGCAAGGGACCTGGCTGGCCCTGACTCCCAGCTTTGTTTCTCTGTCTCTCAGACTTTCCACTTGCAAGATGGTGAGTCTCCTGTGGTCCCTCCACTAAAGGTCCAAGTCCCTGGGCAGAGGGAGGGCCCAGAAGGCAAATGACTGGCATCCAGGGGCTTAACCCTGAGGGCTGCCCCTTGTGGAGGGCTCGGACCTGTAACTAGCTCCAACCCCTCAGTCCCCACTCTGTGTCACACCCTCATCTGTCCCCCATCAACCCTGGGAAGTGGGCACTGTCAGCCCCTCGATAGTCATTCCACATTTGTTGAGCACCAGCTGTGCACCCAGCACCATCCTATGTTTGGGGACACAGCAGTGAGCCCACAGTCCTGGCCATCAGTAAACTCCCCTGCTAGGAGAGGGTACAGAGGCCCAGAGCCTGGCCCTGGAAAACTGGGATCTAAGCCCAAGTACTCATGTCCTGGCCACAGCACACTGTTAATTACCAAGTGGTCCTCCAATTTCCTGGCCTCATGGGCACCCCAAGAATGGGACAGGGCAGGCACCAGACACTCTCCAGGCCAGGGAACTGTAAGGAATAAGCACCCCTACCTGTATCACATTGGGGCACCCAGTAGCCCCATGTAGGAGTAAGCCAGCCTCTGAGAGGGCAGGAGTGTAGGATTTTCTGCAGTGCCAGGACTCCAGGCACCTAGAAAGAAGGTACTAACCTTCTCCTCCAGTGTCTCACCCAGGGCTGGCTCGTGGTGGGTCTTCAGTGCCTACTTGAGGACAATGAAAGACATTCACTTACATAGTTAGGTGGCAGCAAACTCCACGTTGGCAGGTGGGTCACTGAACCCAGAGACAAATGAATGCCTGTAAGTAATTGCTAGGCTCATTCATCAATTCTTCAGTCAGCAAACATTTATGGAGGAGTTACTGTGTGTCGGGCACTGTTTGGAGTACTGGGCTTGCCTCAATGAAGGAAACAGAGAAAAAGCTCTGCCCCTTCAAGCTAGGGCAGACCTGGTGCAGGATGGTAATCACTGATCCAGTCAGCAGGCTATTGGTTCCTGCTGTCCTACCCCAGGGACCACTCATGACAGTTTACAAAGCACTCCTCCCACATTTTCCCCTGGGCCTTCACCCTCAGGCCAATTCCTTCCTGTCCTGGGCCCTTGAACATTACCCATGCCAGGGTGGGAGCTCACATAGTTGGGAGACTTAATGTACTTCTCTGCCCACCCTGCCAAGTCCTACCACTTCTGCCCCCCTCAGCTCTCCCTGGATCCACTGGGTCCCAAGTGGGACTGTCCCCTGGGCCCCAAGGACCTGAATGGAGAGGAGGGCCCATGGAGAGGGGGCTCTGGCCTACCCCCCATCAGCTGCTTCCCTGGCTCCTGGCGCCAGGATGTGGGCCTGGACTGCAAGGGCTCCCCTGAGGGGGCCGAGGCCCGGGCCTGGACTGTCTACTACTACAGCCTCCTGCAGAGTTGTCTGCAGCAAGCTGGGCTTCCGGAAACTCAGGACCGAAGCCAGGTGCCCCACACAGGTGCTCAAGGGCTCCACGGAGTGGGGTATCCCCGGGGGGCAGGGAGGGATCCTCAGTCCAGTTGCTCCTCACCCTTGCTGAGGTTGGCCCCTTCCCCTGGTCCTGATTTTATCTGAAAACAGAGGCAAAGGACATTTGGTACCAATGAAGTCAGAGGTCTGGGCTCTCCACCTCTCCCCGCACCCCTGCCTTGGGATTTGCAAACCATGTTCTGTGGAGCCAAAGCTCCAAAGTGGCTGTGGAGGCAACTGAACACTGGGACCCCAAAGTTCCTCTCTTACTTTATCTGTTTTATTGTGTAGCCACAAATGATTTTGTGTGGATAGTGGGTTTACACCTAGAATACCTGAGAATTAGAGACTTGCTCCCCTAGTACAGACTGGGAAACAAGCTCACAGAAATAGTGGCCCTTTCAAGGTCACAGAGAATTCAGAGCTCAGGCTAGACCCAGGTCTCCATCACTCAGCCTGAAGCGTCTTCTGGACCAGTTGCAGAGAAAGGGTGCCAGCCTCATGGGGCCAAGAGGGCAGACAGCTCCCCGTCTCTGGTACTCTCTCATCCAATCACTGAGAAGGACCTTGGGGCCCAAGAGTGAGGGTGGGGGGTGGAGGTGGTGGCCAGAGAAGGCAGCAAGGGGAGCCCCTGGTGACCTTGGCAATGTCTCTTCCCCCGAGGTTGCCCTGGTGCTGAGGTGACCTTGTGCATTCTGGGATCTCCCAGCACCTTTCTGTCAGTGCTGCTCGAGGGTGGGGTCCAGAGCCCTGGTGAGTGTGTGCCCAAGTTCCCTACCCTGTCACAGAAAGGGCAGCCCCGCCCTGGCCCAGCCACATCCCAAAATACCCACCAGCCTTGGCAACTGCCTGCATTCCATGGGACCAGCTGCCACACTCTGAATAGGGGTGGGTTCTGGGAAGAACTGTCTCCCCTGAGGCACAAGGGCCAGGTTGGAAGTGTTGGGCACTGGGGACATAAGCCTTCCCTGGCCAGCCACCTGCCCCCCTCTGCCTACAGGAAACATGCTCCTCTGCCTGTCCCCTGCTTGGCTGACGAAGGTGCCAGCACCAGGGGAGTTGGGTGAGGCGGCCCTGCTGGTCTCCAAGGCTGTGAGCTTCCACCCAGGGGGCCTGACATTCCTGGATGACTTTGTCCCCCCACGACGTGCCACCTACTTCCTGGCGGGCCTGGGGCTGGGCTCTGGCCAGGGCCGGGAGGCAGCAGAGCTGGCCCGAAACCTGACTTGCCCCACAGGAGCCTCAGCGGAGCTGGCCCGGCTGCTGGAGGACCGGCTGCTGATGAGGCAGCTGCTGTCCCAGCAGAGCCAAGTGGCCGTGCCAGCTACCCTGGCTTTCACCTACAAGCCTCCAAGGATACTGCAGGGAGGGGACACCAGCCCGGGACTACGGCTGGTGGAGCTGAGTGGCAAAGAGGGCCAGGAAACACTGGTGAAAGAGGAAGTAGGGGCCTTTCTGCACTCCGAGGCTCTAGGTGATGCCCAGCAGGTAACAGGTTCCTGCCCACCCCGAGGTCTGTGCAGATGCCAGCAGGAGGGACCACTCCTGCTGCTTGGGACCATTCATGGGTCCCAAGTCCTGATGGGAAACTGTCCCCAACTTTTAGCTCTGCCACTGCCCCAGAGATGGGGGAATGCCCTGCCCACTTAGCTCAGTTTACTTTTTGGCACAGTGACATGAACATCTCACCTTGTAGGTACATGGGGTGGTGTCGAGGAGGCCCTTTTCCCCTTCCTGCTGTAGGTGGCGGTGAAGCTTAGTGGCTGGCGCTGGCGGGGGCGGCAGTCTTTGTGTCTCCACCCACGAGTGGAGCTGGGCGCTGTGGTAGACACAGTGCTGGCGTTGCTGGAGAAGCTGGAGGAAGAGGAGAGTGTCCTGGTGGAGGCCATGTGTCCACCTGCCCGGTTGCCCTTTCCAGGTGAGAGCCACCTGTCTCAGCTAGGGTGGGAGCACGCCATGGCCTCCTGGACTCTTTGCTGGATTTAGACCACCCCCTCTTCACCCAGGAAGTCCCTCCACCAGCCCTGAGATGGCTATGCGTATCTGTGCTGTGGTGTGTCGCACTCAGGGTGACAGGCCCCTACTGAGCAAGGTGAGCAAGGCCCAGATCCAGGTAACCCTGCCCCTCAGATCCAAGCTCAGTCCCACTGATCAGATGAGGGCCCTGCCCAGTCCCTGGGTAGAGAGAACAACATCTTTGGGGGATTTTGGTTACCAGTGGAGAGCCTCCTGGGTCTGACACTCCAACTGTCTTAAAGCCCCTCCTACAATAGAGCCCCTGCCCGTGTTTAGCCCTATGCTGGGTACCAGGGTCCAAGGGGCTGTTTTCTCAGAGAGCTCCTGTCCACAAAAGAGGCTGGCCCAGGGATTCTGATAAACCTCCAGGGCCTGGAGCCCTGGTGTGTGTGTGTGGGGGGGGGCCTCCAAGCTGGAAAGCTCAGAAAGCTTGGGATACTCTCTGGGTACCCAACTCTGGGTCAAGCTGAGAGAGAAGCATTCAGCTAAACCAGCAGGGCTCCAGTGGAAGAGAAGCTTCTGGGAGGCACGCTAGAGCTGGGACACATTAGGGTAGCCGCAGGAGCTTGAGCAAGCATGCTTGGCGCTCTCAGGGAGCAGGGACCCCAGCTGAGCCTCTGTAGGGTTGGGTCCAGGGGCCAGATGGCAGCAGCTGGAAAGTCATTTGTGCAGTCTAAATCACAATGGAGAATGGAGCTTCCTGAATGACCAGTGAGGGGTCTGGCCTGGTTCTTGAGAGGTGCTTACGGCAGGGAGACTTCGAGGAGGTAGCCCTGGGAGGGGTCCTCCTGAGCCGGAACCTGCCTAGGTGGTCTGCGGCGTAGGTCGCGGGGATCGGCTTCTTCGGCACCAGAACTCTCTGCCCAGGACGCTGGAGGTGGGGCTGGCTCAGTGTGGCCTGAGCGAAGCGACACAGGTGGTAGCCGTGAGGCAGCGCGTCAAGGAGGCAGCGGAGGCCGTGCTGGCTGCGGTACTGGCCTTGGAGGCTGGCCTGAGCGCCGAGCAGCGCGGCGGGCGCCGGGCTCGCACTGACTTCCTTGGTGAGCGCTGGCGTGCAACGGGCGGGCGTGCTGGGCGCCGGGGGCCGAAGCCGAGGCCGAGGGCCGTGCGCGCTGAGTCTGCATCCTTCGCCCGGTCCAGGCGTGGACTTCGCGCTGACAGTGTCCGGCCGCGCGCTGACCCCGGTGGCCCTGGAGTTGAACAGTGGCCTGTGCCTGGAGGCGTGCGGCATGCTCGAGGGGCTGTGGGCTGCGCCTCGCCTGGGGCCGGCGGCTGAGGAGGCGGCCGCTGCGCCGCTGGTGGAGACCATGCTCCGGCGCTCGGCGCGGTACCTCATGGAAGGAAAGCAGCTGCTGCTGGTCGGTGCTGGCGGCGTCAGCAAGAAGTTCGTGTGGGAGGCGGCTCGCGACTACGGGCTCAAGGTGGGCGGGGCCCGGGGCGGGACCGGGCCTGAGTCGCAGCCTGAGTGGTGAAGTGGCTCCGAGTGGGGCCTGCAGTGAAGGGGCAGCAGGGGGCCTTTGAGGCCGAGCTACTGTAGCTGAGCCAGGGGCCGGCGTCCTTGCTAGGGCGGGGCAGGTTTGGATGCCTTGCTTTGGTTAGGTAACCGGGCTTCTAATTCTCTAGCGGGGCACAGAGGCCTCTATAGAAAGGAAAGCTGAGGGTAGATGGCCTAGGATAGGCAGGGGACAAGGGCGATGTTTAGGGTTAGTTTTAGAGCCCAGGTTTTATTTTTGTGGTGCTCGGATTGAATCTGGGACTTTCACATTGAGCTACATCCAAAGCCCATTTATTATTATTACTATTATTATTATTTAAATTTTGAAACAAGGGTCTCGCTCAGTTGCTAAATTGTCTAGGCTGGATTCAAACTTGCCATCCTTCAGTCTCCCAGATGCTGGGATTACGGGTGTGTACTACCACGCCTGGCTTAGAGCCTAGTTTGTTTTTGGGGGGAGTTTGAACTCACTATGTAGCCCAGGCTAGGCTTGAACTCCTGGCGATCCTCCTGCCTCAGCCTCCCAAGTGCTGGGATCACAGACAAATGTGCACCACCATGCCTGGCCATTTTGTTGTTTTTCTAACGGGGGCAAAGTTTTACATTTATTAAGGATAGGAAAAAAATAAGAGTAGGGGGGAAAACAAGCTCTGCACAGCAAGTTTGAGCAGAGAAAAAAATAAAAATACAAAAAACACCCTACAGCATAGGGTGGGCTATCATGAACAGGCACAATACCCGAACCCAGGTTTTAAATGCTGGGTTAAAGGGCCTGGCTCTGTACTGGGCAAAGGGCAAGCATTTTGAGGTTGAATTCCTGACACTGGGCACCCAGGGCCCACAGAGAGTGCTGGGAGCACCTTACAGATCCTCAATCAGGTTTACAGCAGTGGCTTCCCATTATAGAATCTGGATCAAACTAGGGGAGTAGACGTTTTGATCCCTATTGAACAGATAAGAAAACAGCTGGGCATGGTAGCCCACGCTTGTGATCCGGGCACTCTGGGAGCCTGAGGCAAGAGGATCACAAATTCAAGCCCACCCAGGGCAGTTTAGTGACTCAGTGAGACCAGTCCCCAAATAGAAAAGGGTAGGCAGGGTATAGCTCAGTACAAAGGCCCTAGGTTGAATCCCCAGTATTGAGAAAACAAAAACAAAATCTGGGACCTTTCATGCTGGCCCTAGTCTACCAGTAGCCTCCTCTCTACTCTCCCACAGTGTCAGACCCCCTGGAGAGCGCCCTCTGGGCTTCCGCTCTCTGCCTCTTTGCCCCCACCTGGCATGGTGTGCTCTCTAGCTGGAATGCCGCTCGCTTCTGACACCAAAGGTAACAGTGCAGACAGCCACCTCCCCTCCCTCATCAGTGGCTATCTCTGCCCTCGGTGTCAGCTGCTTTGTGTCTGTGCTCCCCAAGCGGGCCACAAGCTTTGAGGACCCAGAGCCCCACAGGAATCTTCTGTGGGTACCTTCCAGTGTCAGAACTTTCTGTGTGACTGAAGACCAAAGGGCCAGTCCTGAATCCCACCCCCACTGGCTTCACTGAAGCCCTGTCCTGCTGAATGCACTGCTGAGATCTCACCACCTCGCCTTGCCCTTTCCCCTTGCAGCTGTCTTTCCTGCCTCTTCTTTCCTCTGACTGATGCTTATTTTTCCACTCCCAGTTTAGCACTGTCTCCTTCAGGATGCTTTCCCTTTCCACCCCCAGGTTGGGATAGGGGTCCCATTTAATCAATCATCAATATTTAGTTGGGAGTGGTGGCGCATGCCTGTAATCCCAGAACTTGGGAGTCGAGAGTTTGAGGCCACCCTGGGCTAATAGTGAGTTCAAGGCCAGTCTGAATTATAAAGTGAGACCTTAACGTTTCTTGGCCTTTTGGCTAAGATCAAGTATAAAGTGAGACCTTGTCTCAAAAACACAAGAAATCAACATTTATGGAGCAGCTAGCATTTATGAACCATCTCCCCTGCGGGCCAGAACCATGTCCTGGGCCCCATCCTGTCTCCTCTGCACCCAGAACCTGCTGACCTGGGTGTGCTGTCCTCCTGTGGTTTCTGCAGCTGCACCTGGTGGAGTCAGACCCCAACCACTTTGCGTCTCAGCTGGTGCAGACCTTTATCCACTTTGATGTGACGGAGCACAGGAAAGATGAGGAGAATGCTCGACTGCTGGCAGAGTTGGTACGAGCACGCGGCCTACAGCTAGATGGCTGTTTCTCCTACTGGGATGACTGCCTGGTGCTCACAGCCCTACTCTGCCAGGAGTTGGGCCTGCCCTGCAGCCCTCCAGCTGCTGTGTGCCTGGCCAAGCAGAAGAGCCACACTCAGCTGCACCTGTCTCACTGTCACGGCCCACCGTGGCCTGCACCCTCCCTCCATGCTGTGGCTTGCTGCCCTCTGGAGAGTGAGGCAGATGTGGAGAGGGCTGTTCATCAGGTACCCCTGCCAGGTGTGATGAAGCTGGAGTTTGGGGCAGGTGCAGTGGGCGTGCGGCTGGTGGAGGATGCACCACAGTGCCATGAGCACTTTTCTCGGATTTCCCGGGACTTGCAGGGTGAGGCTGACCATCCAGGCATTGGGCTGGGCTGGGGCAATGCCATGCTGCTGATGGAGTTTGTTGAGGGCACTGAACATGATGTGGACCTAGTGGTGTTTGGCGGGAGGCTGCTGGCTGCCTTTGTCTCCGACAATGGCCCCACGAGGCTGCCTGGCTTCACAGAGACAGCAGCCTGCATGCCCACGGGGCTGGCACCAGAGCAAGAGGCACAGATGGTGCAGGCAGCCTTCCGCTGCTGTCTGGGTTGTGGGCTGCTTGATGGCGTCTTTAATGTGGAGCTCAAGTTGACTGGGGCTGGGCCTCGGCTCATTGAGATCAACCCCCGAATGGGTGGTTTCTACCTTCGGGACTGGATCCTGGAGCTCTATGGTGTGGATCTGCTGCTGGCTGCTGCGATGGTGGCCTGTGGTCTTCGACCCGCCCTGCCCACCCACCCCCATGCCCGTGGTCATCTGGTGGGCATCATGTGCCTGGTGTCTCAGCATCTGCAGGCACTGAGTTCCACAGCCAGCCGAGAGACCCTGCAGGCTCTGCATGACCAGGGCCTACTGCGCCTCAATCTGCTGGAGGAGGCCCTGGTGCCTGGCGAGTATGAGGAGCCCTACTGCAGTGTGGCCTGTGCTGGGTCCAGCCCTGCTGAGGCCCGCCTCCGCTTGTTGGGCCTCTGCCAGGGCCTGGGCATTGACGGGCCCAACTACCCAGTTGCTCACTTCCTGTCTCATTTCAAATAGCACTGGAGCCGGGGTGGGGGGCAGGGATGAAGTGCTAGGGGGAGGGGGCCGTAGTGCCCTCTACTCCCTGGTGCCCTCCCTGTCTCTCTCCCTATCACCCCACTCTAACCCCAGCCTGGCCTACTCCCATGCCTCAGGTTTGCTCCAGAGTAGCAGGACCATTTTGACACCAAATCCTCCTGGGCTAAGGGCCATAAAACAAGTGTGTGTAGGAAGCCCTGTTGCCCTCTCAAAGGCTTCAGTCTGGTCCACAGCTGCCCTGGGACTCTAGCCCTGGAGAAGTAGCAGGAGTTACAAACACTGCCATTGCCCACCCCAAATGGGAGTGGACCCAAACCCAGGCCCTCTCTCTACCCTTCCAGGTGTGTCTCTCTTCCTGCCACCTACAGTTGAAGAGAACCTTGATGGGCCTCCAGCCTTTGACAAATCCCAGGATGAGCTGAGATTAAAATCCTTGTCTTCTTGTCCATATCCTAGGCTACTTCTAGAGTCCACTGAAAACTTCTGGCAATGCTCCTGTCTCAACTGGCCTGAGCAGTAGAAGCAGGTGGCTTGTGGTCAGGAGTGATTGCCTCCCCTCACACCTTCACACAGATGCTATTGCCCCCATTCTCCAGATGAGGAAACAGGCTCAGAGAAGAAAAGTGTTTGTCCCCAAGGTCATATCACTGTGGATATAGACAGAAGGGCCAGGGCCAGGTTCCCACATTTACTAAGTCTTACATGTCTGCTCAGCTTCTAGGCCCTTCACCTCTCTGCCCTCATCACAAGCAACTCCGAGACTTGTGAACACTCCTCCTGTGCACCATGCACCTTCACCAAGTTTCAGTGCTTTGGCCTCTGAAACATCTAACAAGCATTGGCAGAGGGTGTCTGCACCTAATTTAGGGAAGCTGCTTCAAGAACTGTCTCTGTACAGCACAGGAACAGTGGACAGCTCCCCCAGCATCCCTCCTCAAATAAAGGTTTATAGACTAGTGAAGTGTCTGGAGTCTGGAATAAATTCTTGGACTGGACAGCTCCAGGTTCAGCTAGTTGGGGTTAGGGGTGGGGGTGCTTGGGATGGGGAGAGAAGTTGAAGAGGACATGGGAGGGGATTTCTGTAGCCTCTGGGGTTAGGGGAAAACCACAAAATTGGCCAGGCCTCTGGGCTGACCTTTGTCAGGACCCTGTCCTACATCCACATCATGGCCCAAACCTAAGGATCTCCTTTGGTGGGATTACAACCTGAGGTCACATCCAAGGACTCAGCCTGCAGTCCCCCGAGTTCTGTCCATGTGAGGTCATGCCCAGCCTACCCTGTGCAACTGGAAGGCACATCCAGACAATCCCCAAGAACCAGAACTCAACCAAGGCCTGGTCTAGTCCAAATCCATCCCCCCACCCCCGCTCCACCAGCCCCATCTAGCATGAATCCATGCCCAATCTAAAGTCACAGACCAAGTTTTGCGTGTTAACTCTTTCATCCTTTCAGCCAAGTTTTATCAAGTGCTTTATCCTGTACCAGGCAGTCGAATTACTAAATATCCTTAAATTGACAAAAACTCAGATTTAGCAGGGCATGGTGGCTCACATCTGTAATGCCAGCACTTGGGAGGCTGAGGCAAGAGGATTGCTGCAAGTTTGAGGCTAGCCTAACCTACAGACCAAGACCCTGTCTCAAAAAACAAACAAACAAAAACATATTTAGGAGCTCTAAACCCTAAGGACAAGAGCCTAGGAACAGCTCAATAGTGAACTGGTGCCGAGGATTTAGCTCAGTGGTTCTGCCGCCTGCCTTGCAAGTGCAAGGACCCAAGTTCGATCCCTGGTACCAAAACAAAAGCAGTGAATTGGTCACCCAGTAAATGTCTGACCTACATAATGAGCCAGAGGCACATTAAGGAGTCTCTAATGCAGCTGCCTCCGAGAAGGAACAGGAACTGCCTGTCAGCTGCCCAGTCAGCCTAGCAGTGCAAGACTGCACCAGAGCTGAGGATTGCATTTACACTTACACCTACGTACACCTTTGACCCTGCCCATCCAAACTCAAACTCTCCCCAGCGCTTAAATGGGAACCTCCAGGCCGATCCTGTCCGATGCCGACCCCAAGGATGGTGCTAGGAAGAGACGGTTCAGGGAAGCGCGATCCACTGGCTGAAGAATGGGCCTCCTAAGCGTTCTGGGACTACAACTCCCAAGAGGTCGTGCGACGGACGCCATCTTTTCGCCTTGCCTGGCTAAACTGCTAACCCTAGAAAGGGCGAAGCTATTTGTAATCCGAGCGCGTCCGTGGACGCGGAGTGATAACGTATGGGCGGAGGCTTGGAGCTGTCAGAGCGCGGCCAGGTCCGGGCCGGGGGGCCCGTGGGGCCGGCGGGGCCATGGCAGCCGTGTTTGATCTGGACTTGGAGACAGAAGAAGGCAGCGAGGGCGAGCCAGAGTTCAGCCCAGCGGTGAGTGCTCCGCCTTGACGCGATGGACCCCGGAGCCAAGCCTGTCACCTGGCCGAGGCCGGAGCCGCGGCTCTGTACAGCCAGAGTGGGCTCCGACCTCTGCAAACTCGGATCTTTCTCAGATCCAGCCCCGCTGCAGCTCGGACCCGCCTTTCCCCCGCCTTCTCTTAGGGTCCCCAGCCCCTGGTTCTGATTCTCCCTTTTCTGCCCCCGGTCTCTCCTCCTCAGCCTTTGCCCTTATTCTGCCATATCTCATCCCTGGGCCAAGCAGCCTAGCTTGGGGTGAGAGGAGGGATCCTGGCACCTCCCTTGCCTCTTACCCCTTGGTTTCTCACAGGAGGTGTGTCCTCTTGCCGAGTTGAGGGCTGCTGGCCTGGAGTGAGTGAGGGTCTTGTTGGGGGATGGGGGGAATGAACTAGGGAAAGGGAACTGGGGAGCACTGGAGGTTTGTCCCCCGTTAACTTCTTGTGTCCATAGGCCTGTGGGACACTATGAGGAGGTGGAGCTGACTGAGAACAGCGTGAACCCACGCCTGGAGCGCATCGGGCCCCACTGCTTTGAATTGCTGAGAGTACTGGGCAAAGGGGGCTATGGGAAGGTACTGGCACCTCTACTCCATAGCCTCAACTCCTGCCATTAGGCAGCACCGGGTTCTCAACGGAGATTAGAACTGTAAATCAGAGCCTCTGATAGGATTCATTGTTCAAAGCAGAAAGGAGGGAAGAGCAGATTCTCCTAGAATGGGACTGAAGACCTTTATTGCCCCACCCTTGGGTGAGCCTAGGCCTCTTGGTCCCAGTGCTAGAGTTTCAAGGTGGGGCTTCTTCTTAAAGATAGGCTATGGAAAGGGAAGTTGATCCTGTCTTCCCTGCCCTACAGGTGTTCCAGGTGCGAAAGGTGCAAGGCACTAACTTGGGGAAAATATATGCCATGAAAGTCCTGAGGAAGGTGAGTCATTTGCTCAGCCAGCAAGTGTGGAATGGCCACCATCCCTAGCACACTGTGCCAGAATTTGGGAAGAGAGCAGTAAACATGATTGAGGAGAAGTTCCTGTTTTTGGGATTTGCTAGTTTATTATCTATAGTGATGTATATTGTTTTGCAGTAATTACCAAAGAGGGCAGTTTGGCCTTCCAGGAGACATTTGACAATGTTTGGACAGTATTTTTTTTTTTTGAGACAGGGTCTCACTGTGTAGAGACCAGGCTGGTCTTGAACTCATTATGTATTCCGGGCTGGCCTCAAACTTATGGCAATCCTCCTGCCTCAGCCTCCTGAGTGCTGGGATTATAGACAGAGTTTTGATTGGAGGGAGGTGCTGTTCACATCCAGTAGTTAGAGCCCAGGGATGCTGCTAAACATAGTGCACAGGAATTGTCTGGCCCAAGGTGTCAATAACATTAAGTTTGAGAAACCCCATGTTAGAGGATAAACCAGTCCCTGAAAATGATGACTGCTGACAGCAGCAGAATTATAAAGAAATTCAGTGAAGTGACCAAAGATGGCAGGAGGGCATTAGATAGGAGCCAAAAGAATTATGTAGGGTACTTAACTGTTATAGATCACCAACCTTCCAGAAATTCCAGTTGTCTTTGTCCTGGCCAGATAATTTCTGTAGAGATCTGAGGAGGGCTGTAGAAAAGGGGCTCATGACCTTTGGTACCCAATGCCATGTGTTGATCACTGGGAGAAATCATGGCATCACTACGGGTCCATGGGCTACAGACCTAGAGTCCAGAGGCTGAAAGTACCAATTTGTGTTTAAGTATTTATTTTATTTTATTTTTTATTTTTATTTTTTTGTACTGGGGATCAAACTTGGGTCCTTGTGCTTTCGAGGCAGGCGGCAGAACCACTGAGCTAAATCCCCAGGTCCTATTTTATTATTTTTGAGACAAGGTCTTGCTATGTAGTTCAGGTTGGCCTTGAACTCACTATGTAACCCAGGCTGGCTTCAAACTCATAGAGATCCTACTGTGTCAGTCTCCTGAGTGCTGAGATTGCAGGTGTGCGTCACCACACCTGACTCTTTTAAATCTCCTTCCCTCCTCTAGTTTCTCTTTCTCCCTTTTCATTTTGTTGATATTGTTAATCTTAGCTCATGTTTATGGCATATTATGTCCATTCAGGTTATTAAGATCTTGTAGCACAGCCAGATTTTTGCAGTATATTCAGAGTTGAGCTTTCTGCTGCAAAACAATGAAAAAGGACATGGGGGCCAGGGATTTAGCTCAGTGGTTCCGCTACCTGCCTCGAAAGCGCAAGGACCTGAGTTCAATCCCCAGTACCAAAAAGAAAAGAAAAAGGACATGGAACAACAACAAAAAAAGAGAGTAATGGCTAGAGGGACTGAAGGAGCTCTAGGTGCTCTACCTTTTAACCCATTTCTGCTTCTCAAGGCCAAAATCATTTGTAATGCCAAGGACACAGCACATACCCAGGCTGAACGGAACATTCTAGAGTCAGTGAAGCATCCCTTCATTGTAGAACTGGCCTATGCCTTCCAGACAGGTGGCAAACTCTACCTCATCCTGGAGTGCCTCAGTGGTATGGATATGGGTCCAACTGGGCTGTGGGTGGCCAGGAACCAGTGCAAGAAGTGCTGGGTGCTTGAGGGAACCTTGAGAGACTAAGGGACCCCTACATCCACCATGTGTCCACTGTCCATCTGTTCATTCATTCATGCATTCATTCAGCAAACATCTGTCCAGTGCCTAGTGTATCCCTTGCCTGTGTTGGGGGTGGATGGGAATGATGGTAGTTGGTATAGAAGACCAGAGGGTGGTTTGGTCCACTTCTGCTATCTTCCCATTCTGTCCTCTTTCCTTGTGTGCCCTGCATCTGGTTAGGGCTTCATCTAGCTGCTTCCTCTGCAGTATTGCCCATCCTCTCTACTGCCTCTTGAGCAGTGTGTGTGTGTGTGTGTGTGTGTGTGTGTGTGTGTGTGTGTGTGTGTAGTGGTCACAGTTGTTTCTTTACTCAGCCCCAGCTCACCTGCTTTCTTTTTCTTCCTTCCTTCCTTTCTTTCTTTCTCTTTTTTTTAATACTAGGGATCTAACTCAGGACCTGGTGCTTGCCAGGCAGGCACTGTGTTACTGAGCTACATCCCCAGCCCTTCACCTGCTTTCTGGTGTCTCCTCCTCTAGCTACCAGGGTCATTCCCAAACATTTCTTTTTTTTTTAGGCAAGGTCTTGCTATGTAATTCAGGCTAGTTTTGAACTTATTATGTAACCAAGGCTGGCTTTGAACTCAGGGCGATCCTCCTGCCTCAGGCTCTCAAATGCTAGGATTATAGGTGTGTGCTGCCACACCCAACTACCAAAATTTATCATAATTCCTTGAGTCTCTAACTGCCCAAAGCCTGGCCCCTTGGCCCATCAACCCCTGCTCACCATGGAATAGCTGAGGTCTACACTTTCCATCTCCCTCCCTGTACCAGCTGAGCCCTGGGGGCTTTAGCTGTACACTCTACATCCCTCCCTTCCATCTCAGTACCCTGAAAAGCCCCATACCCACCAAACATTCTGTCTTTTATTGGGATTAGCTTCATCTGCCCTGTTTCCACCCTGAGATTCTCTGGGCAAAGCTCTCAAAGCTGTTGCTCCAGTCTGGGATTCCTGAGCAGTGTGCACCTATCTGTCTCCCTATCAGACTGAGCATCCTGAGGGCGATGGCTGGGTCTCCTCTTCTCTGCCCTCAGCTTCAGCCAGCACAGGGCCAGGCACCGAGTAGGCTGCGGTAGATGTTTGCTGAATTGAATTGAATCCCCACGGCAGCTCTGGGAGGCAGGTAGGGCGGGATTTATAAACCCCCTTTTTCCCAAGAAGAAACTGAGACTCAAAGTCAGTGGCAGAACTGCGTCCTAGCACACAGCTGCTGATGTGTTTGTGTTGCAGGTGGTGAGCTCTTCACACATCTGGAGCGAGAAGGCATCTTCCTGGAAGACACAGCCTGGTGGGTATGAAGCTTGCCCCACTCCCCAAGGGTGCTTGGCTCTTCCCCCACCCCTTCAACCTGTCCTGTCTCTGCAGCTTCTACCTAGCTGAGATCACCCTGGCTCTGGGCCATCTCCATTCCCAAGGCATCATTTACCGAGACCTCAAGCCTGAGAACATCATGCTCAACAGCCAGGGTGCGCCTGTGAGCACACACACTGTGCAGCTGTGTGGCTGGGTCTGTAGGGAAAGGCTGCAAGGAAAGGCTGGGAGCTGTGGGCAGGTGGCCCTGATCATCCTTCACTATTCTTCCTCAGGCCACATCAAACTGACAGACTTTGGACTGTGCAAGGAATCCATTCATGAGGGCGCTGTCACTCACACCTTCTGTGGCACCATTGAGTACATGTAAGTAGCTCCCGGCTGGCCCAGGGCTCGGAGCACAGCCAGAGGGGACCTGGCCTGACTGACAGTTCCATTCGGTCCCCAGGGCCCCCGAGATTCTGGTGCGCAGTGGCCACAACCGAGCAGTGGACTGGTGGAGCCTGGGGGCCCTGATGTATGACATGCTCACTGGATCGGCAAGTCCAGCCTCCTTGGGAGGGGGTGGTGTGGGAGATCCCCCTCCTGGCTGGGGCAGGGCCTGGTGGAGGCCCCCAGGTTCCCCTCACCTTTTGGCTCCTCCAGCCACCCTTCACTGCAGAGAACAGGAAGAAGACCATGGACAAGATCATCAAGGGGAAGCTGGTGCTGCCCCCCTACCTCACCCCAGATGCCCGGGACCTTGTCAAAAAGGTGGGGATCCTCCTGCCCAGGGTCACTCTGTATATGTTCCTGAGTGCCACTGGCCTGTGCAGTGTGCCTATGGAAGTGAAAGCAACACTCCCACACCCTGAGCCCAGACCGCAGCTCTGACAGATCAGCTGCTTCCCCTAGACAAGCCCAGGTCTAGTTCCTAATCAGGAAAGTGTTCCAGGTGAGCCAGCCACTTCCATCAGGAGAGCCAGCAGCTGGGTGTACATGAGAGGGGAGGACTCCTTCGGGACTTGGCACTGGATCCTTATGGTGATGCCAGCAAAGGCTTCTGGAGAAGGTGCCATTGTATCTAAGCTTGAAGGTCCTGTGGGGCTAAGTGGAGGCCATACTACAGGGAACCCCCCAGTCTTATCCTCCCCCACCAACCCTGGAGCTGGACAGCAGTACCTCCCCCAAGCCCTAACCCTCTGCCCTGGTCCCACAGTTTCTGAAGCGGAATCCCAGCCAACGGATTGGGGGTGGCCCAGGGGATGCTGCTGATGTGCAGGTGAGTCTGGGACCAAAAGGAGAAAGGGGGAGCCAGGAAGGGTGAATGGTTGGCATGTTTGAGGGTGCTCTCTACCCCCAGAGGCACCCCTTCTTCCGGCACTTCAATTGGGATGATCTCCTGGCCCGCCGTGTGGACCCCCCTTTCAGGCCGAGTCTGGTGAGTATAGGTCCTGTTGGCCACGTGGCTGGTGGAGGCCCCACGCCTCAGACTGCCCTCCCCTGACCCTTCCCATGTGGATCTGTCCACAGCAGTCAGAGGAGGATGTGAGTCAGTTTGACACCCACTTCACACGGCAGACACCGGTGGACAGCCCAGATGACACGGCCCTCAGTGAGAGTGCCAATCAGGCCTTCCTGGTGAGGTCCCTGGGGACCCATGGACCATGGGGACCAAGCTAGGGATGGTAGCTAAGGAGTGGTGGACATTGAGCATCAGCTGGCCTGACCTCTCCCCCCAGGGCTTCACATATGTGGCCCCTTCCGTCCTGGACAGCATCAAAGAGGGCTTCTCCTTCCAGCCCAAGTTGCGCTCCCCACGTCGCCTCAACAGCAGCCCCCGGACCCCAATCAGGTACCAAGGGGCAGAGGGGAGCAGGTGGCTGGTACAGGGAGCTCTAGTGACAGGGGGCTGGTTGCTTTGAGTGGCCTTGGTCAAAGCTCTTAAGTCAGAGCCCCTCTCAGGTTTCTCTTCTAACATGAGAGCTGGTCATTTGGCAGGGCCTAGGAGGCTCTGACTCTGGCTTGGTTTCCTTTGCAGCCCCCTCAAGTTCTCTCCCTTTGAGGGATTGCGACCCAGCCCAGGCCCACCAGAACCCATGGAACCACCTCTGCCACCACCACCACCACTGCCCTCAAGCACTGCTCCCCTCCCCATCCGTCCCCCCTCAGGGACCAAGAAGTCCAAGAAGGGCCGTGGGCACCCTGGGCACTAGGAGGATGGGTAGGGGTGAGGGCAACATTGAGACCCCTTCCCTGCAAGCTTTGAGCATAGCCAGGCCCTGGCTGCTCCAGAGACCCAGGGTATGTCTGTGGGACAGGAGTATGTCTTTGTCTTGGGTGGCTGAGCCCCAGAATCATGCACATGGAGGCAGCAAGCTAGACTGCTGGCAGGAGGGTCCTACTGGGAGGGACTCTTCCCTTCAGCCATGCCACTGCAGAATTAAAGGCCTGAATCATGGCATCCACTGGACTCTGGACTCTGGACTCTGAGGATGGGTGGGGTCATTCCAAGAGCAGTACCTGCTTAGGGAGGTGCGGGGATACTATAGGACCACAGCTCTGCAGAGTGGGAGGGATTTATTTCAAATGGCTGCCCAGGGCCCATGTGGTGGGTGACCTTTTGGAGGGGGTGGGGGTGCACAGGCGTGGGAACTCGTGGGGGTAACAGTCTGAGGTGCTCCACATGGGGTTTCCAGTAGGGACAGGTCCCGGGCAGCTGCGTTCCACTGCAGTAGCTTGGGAAGTGGAGGTACAGTGAGATGCCACGACAGGGCTGGGACACCAAGGCCGGCTCCTATAGTGCAGTGACATGGAGGCTCTGGCCCCCTGTTGCCCCAGCACTATCATCCCAGGCTGCACTGCCTGAAAAGGCATGCAGGTCACTCAACAGGGCCTCAGCACTGCCTCCTGAGCCCCCTTCAGCGTCAGTGTCAGGTGCTTCCTCAGTGTGCCCCAGGGCCTGCTCCAGGTGGGTCCCTGCTCCACAGTGCTGCTTGTCTTCCTGGGATTCAACCTTCTCCATGCCATCCACAACATCTTCGTCTTCTGCATCCTGCACATCCTCTTGCCCTTCTGCGTTGTCTGGTGACCCCAATTCAAAATGGGTCTGAAGCCAGTGGCCTGGAGGGCTGGTCCAGAATAGGCGGCTGGTACGGTCCCACAGCACAGTGCCCAAGCGGGCTGGGTGGTAGTATCCCCCTGAGTCACGGCTAAGGCGGCGCCAGGCCAGGGCCAGGCCAGTGATCAGCAGCAGAAGCAGCAGAAGCAGTAGGACAACGGTTACAGAGCTGGAGCCCAGGTTGTCCCCGGAGCCCAGGGTTCCTGGCAGGGCCAGCAGCATCCCAAGGCCAAGGGCACAGTATAGAGCCTGTAGGAGACAGGTTGGGGCTGTCACCTGGTGTGGGGCTGGGTGGGTGACTGAGACCACCTTCTGTTCCCCACTGAGAAGGTCCTCAGTCGCCTCAGCAAAATGGGAGCAGTCCAGGATCAGGGATTTAGCTCAATGGCGCTGTGCCTGCCTTGCAAGCACAAGGTCCTGAGTTCAATCCCTGGTACCAGGAAAAAAAAAAAAATGGGAGCAGTTGAGCAGAAAAGCTTCAGAAAAGTCCTTATTTGTTCAAGGCCTTGGCCCAGTGTGATCTGACTAACTCTGACCTTGACCCTACTGCTCATTCCTTGCTTCCCTCAGCTTGCTCCTGCCCGAGGCCTTTGCAATGTCTCTTCTCTTTGCCTGGAATGCTCCAAGCCTGAGGGCCACATGGGTGTCTGCTCATCTCCTGTGTGTCCCAGCCTGACCTTGATTGCTAACTGCTGTTTATTACAGGAGTCCACCTACCCTGCACTCTCCAGACCCCCTAACCCGCTCTATATCCTCCACAGCTTACATTGGATACAGGTGTGCCAGTCTTTTCTGTTGCTTTACCTCACTTCCTCCACCAGAGCTGTGGGAAGACATTCTGATGGCCAAGGACCTAAAACAATACCTGACACATACTAGAAGTTCAAGAAATACAAGCTGGGGCCAGGGATTTAGCTCAGCGGTTCCGCCGCTGCCTGCCTCGAAAGCGGAAGGACCTGAGTTTGATCCCCGGTACCAAAAAAGAAATACAGGCTGAATGTGTCAAAACTCCCCTGCTGGGGGTAGGAGGGTGGGTACGGGAAGAGAGAAGGGAAGGAAGGGGCCTGAGCAGCTGGTGTCAGTGCTGACTCTTTTGGAGGCCAGGATGGAGGGATCAGGGTGAACCCCGAAGCACCCCTAAGCCTCTGCTTAGCTAGGTCCCAGGATGGGGGTCCCTGAGGGCCCTCTTCCTCCCACAGCTATGGGGCTGCCCCAGCTGCAGAGTTTCCGCTTAGCAACCTGTCCCCATCCCTGAGGGCCTCAAGCGAGCAGGGCTGAGGCTGGGGGTGGTGGGTGCAGCTGGCAGAGGAAGCCTGCGGTTGGAACGAG
The DNA here is from genome assembly GCF_000247695.1 of Heterocephalus glaber. Next base: position 19,088,103 of record NW_004624767.1, on the reverse strand, counting down.
GCAGGTAGAGCGTGTAGGGGAAGGGGGAGGGGTGTGAGTGTGGCCCTTCCCTCAGCCTCCAGGCCCCAGGGGCACAAGCAGGAGCCATGCTGGGGTTTAGCTCATGAGGCAACCAGGTGAGGGTCTATCCCAGGGGCCTCAAAGTGAGGCTGGACCTGGAGTGGGGTGCTAGGGGCTGGACTCTGAGTCCCAGGGAGTCCAGCTCTGAGTTGGACCCAGCTTCTGCCCAATGATGCACCTCCTGAGTCTTGCCTCTCTCTGCCCTGGGTCCTAGTGGGGGAGCCCTTCCATATGTCCTGGGACCCAGATGTTCCAGCCCCAACTTCCTGGAACCCCCCTGGCCCTGCCTCAAGAAAGCAGCGAGCACTAACACTCACCATTGGTCTGCTGGCCTCCTCACAGGGCGCTCACCTCTGGCTCTGGATGTGTTGAGAAGTGAGCTCTAGAGCTCTCAGCTGCAGCTAGGGGTTATCAACCCAACACTTCCGCTTCCTGTCCACAATACCCCACCCGCTCTTGCCTGCCACAGGACCCTGGTGGGGCCTGGGCCTCTTAGGACTACCCCACACCACATCAAATTCTCACAAACTTCTTTGGGGGAAGTTGGGGCCATGGGCCTATAACCAGGCCTCCAAGGAGGGACCAGGCACCCAACTCAAAGCCGGATGCAACCTTGTATGTGTTGAGTCTTTTTTTTTTTTTTTTTTTTGAGACAGAGTCTCTATGTAGTTCAGGCTGGCCTTGAATTCACTATGCAGCTCAAGTGCTGGGATTACAGATGTGGACCACCATACTTGGCAATGTCTATGTCTTCTGCCTCAGTTTCTCTGCCTGACAGAATTTAGGGGAGCAATGACTATGTGGCTACTTGGGGTCCCAAGAACTTTCATATTCATGATTTCCACGCTCATCTGTCCCCAGGTTTCCAGACTTCCCTTCCCAGCCCCACTCTTGCAGTGGCAGGTCAACCCAAGGTTTTAGAAAGAAAATTTTATTTGGAATGAAAATATAGAGCTCATCCTTCCCATTTCCTCTGGGGAAGAGGAGAGAGCTGGGTGGGTGGGGGAAATGGTCCCTCAGAGTACAAGCAAGCTTGCCTTGGTATAAAAATCCTCCACAGTAACAATGACCAGAGATAGGCAGTGGCTCCATCCTGGGCCTCAGGCTTGGTCAGGTACAAAAACTGGCCCCTGACCTGCCACAGAAGCCCTCGCTTGGCAGCCAGTGGCCCTGTGTGACCTGCCAGCAGAAGCTGAGTGAGGAGGGGATGAAGGAGGGGGCTGCAGCAAGGGGGTGGACCAATGGGCCATGGTCCTATGCATCCCCATTCTCCATGCGGCCAAGCTGCTCCTCCAGGTGGCTGATGCGCTCCCCCTGTTCTTTGACCAGTGCCCGCAATGCCCGAAGCTCCTGCATGACCTCCTCCAGCTTCCCAGCCTCCTGCAGGGACAACAGGGAGTCAGTGGCAATCAGCCACAACCCTCCTGAAACCAACCACCTAACAATGGACTCAGGCTCAGAAACGGGCACTAGATGGCCGGGCAGCCACACACAGACTGGGGCATCACGCAGGCTCCAAATACCATCTCTGACTAGGGAGCACATACCCCAGTCCCTGTGAGGCTGCCACTGGGGGATGCATCAGTGGTGGTGGCAGCAGATGTGGAGGCTCCTGGACGACTGGAGCTGGCTAGCCGGCTGTCCGGTAACAGATTGCGCCGGCTGATTTTCAAGTCTCGCTGTTTGCTGGGCACATAAGCCTCCCGCAGTGAGATGAGGATGGGGTCAGCATCCTGCCCGCTCACCCACTCCTCAGCCTCCAGGGCTGCCTCAGGCCCAGCCGTGTCAGGATACAGATCATCCTGGAAGAGGTCGGACTGCACGGCAGGCAGAGGAGATCAAAATGAGCTGGGGGCCTCCTGCCAAAGACCTCACATCTGACCCTGGGTGGCCACTTCCTTACTACCCCCTGGGCTCTGGGCTGGTGTTCTGTCAACCTGGCCTCTAATGGGCTGGTCCTGAGTGACCTCAAATCAGCCATTTCACTTCCCTTCTGGATACCACCACCAACTCCCTCTGCAGCTGTCCCCAACCCTCCTGAGCAGGGTTCTGTCACCACCCTTGCCTACAAACTGCAGGGCCCAGCTATGTGGCTTTGTGGGATCCTGGGAGCCACATCTGGGTCCCGTGGACTAAACTCCCAGGGAAGGTCCTATCAGGCCCCACCCCACTCTGCTCCCAGATGTGCCAGGCACATTGAATGAAGCACTTAGCAAATGTCAGCTGGAGAATAACGGAAGTGTGTCCGAGACTCTTGGCATCTAGGGCCAAGCCCCACGTGGCCTGCTTGTCCTCATGGAACTCTCCACTGCAGCCAGACCCCTTGTCCCTCTTTCCATTCCCAGTTCCCATGCCCTTTGCTCGGCCTGGTCCCCTGCTGGATGGCACCACCTGGCCCTGCTGTGGGTCCCGCCTCCTACGGGGAGGTTCTCCATGGCTGCAGCTCCTCCTGAATGCCAGGCTCTGTCTCCGGTGGTTCGCCTAGGGCAGGCCCTCAGCTAGCCCTCTGTGTCATACTGCTTGCCCCCATCTACCCTCTGGGTACAAGTACATGCTGGCATCTGTCCAGCCTACCCACTCATTGCCTCCACTCAGAGGCCTCCCCCATCACCAGTATGTGCTACAGAAGGAAGCAAATGGGTACGGGAAGCAGGTGACCTCACCTTTCTTGGCACAGTCATGACAATGGGCTCACACTTGCGCTCATGCAGTTTGTAGAACCTGGGAAAGGGAGAGGAGGCCCATGAATGGAGCTCTCCTAGCTGCCCCCAACTTCCACCTCCAACCCTTACCCAGCCTTCCCACAGGCTGACCCCAAGACCCATCCTGCAGGCTGCCTTGTGGCTTCAAGGGTTCCTACAGACTGGCCCCTGAACTTTGGGCTCCTCTGTGACATATTCCTGCTCCTGAGCTGCCTCCCGTGATGTGACCTCTCACCTTGGATACCCTGGGCTTGGCCCCTACCCCCATCCTGACCCATCCCCAGGCCAGGTCCCAGAGTGAGTCCCATCTACAGATGGCTGCCTGATACCTCTCTTACCGGGCAATCTCACACTTGCTGACCTCCAAGCCCCTCTTGGGCATGCTGCCCATGCCCCTCTGGGGCTCCTTGCTGGTGAATGTGTTCAGGAAGTGGATGTAGGGGGGTTCATCCGTGATCTCAAAGTACCGGATACTGGAGTCACCCTGTAAAGGCAGAGGGCTCAGCACTTGGCTATGAAACTTCCCCTATCCCCATCAGATGTGCCCAGCCCCACCTTGCCACAAACGTAGACCACGCTGGTGTCAGGATCGTAGAAAGGGAGCAGAGCCCCGTTGCTTGAATCTAGCTCCTGCAGGGCCATAGGCTCCTCGAGGTTTTCCTGGTACATGGAGATCAGTCAGGCCAAGCCAGAATTGTCCATACAAACCTCTGACTAGGACTTGTCTTAACTAGCCTCAATGCCAGCTAGCACTGCCTCCCCAGTGAGGGGGATTCTCTCCTACGCCCTGGCCTTTGCCCACAGTGTGACCCACCAAGTGATCCTTTCCACTCCCATTGTGCTACTTTTCCATCCTCCCCCAGGCCTTAAGACTTCCCAGGGCACTGAGCAGGTGCTAAGAAAGTCCCCACCATGGGCATCACCAACCCTGCCTCAAAGGGACCCTGGTTACTGGGCATAAACACAGTTGCAGGACATAGTGCTTTGTGGCAAGGGCTGAGGAGCCTGCTACAGGAGGGAGCTCTGTATGGTCCTCGGAGGCCAGCTGCGTGGTTCAGGAAAGCAAAGAAGGAAAGGGCCTTTCCATTAGCAGGAACAAAGTAGCAAAGATATGGAGGCAGTGGGAGACACTGGGGGAATGTTAGGGAGGGCCAGAGAGCACGGGCAGGGAGTGAAGCTAGCATAGTTCTGAGGTCACAGTCCTCTCCAGGGTGACCCCTGCCAGCCTGGTCCAGCCAGGTGTTGCTGCCTGGGTAGGGGCTCAGTGTCAAGCCTGCCCCCTTAGGCTGACCATGGCCACTCACTGGGTCCCAGAGTGCCAGCTGCCGCTCGCTCATGCGACTGAAGCCTGTGGTGAACACCTTGCCATCCGCCAGGAAGATGGCCCGCATGGGTCGAGCCCCTTCATGGGCCTTCTCCCGCTCCTGGGGAAGGACAGGTAGTCAGATCAAGCCTGATCAAGCCCCTGGGCCTGTTCATTGCCATCCTCACCCTCTGGGGCCACATACTGCCACCAGGGTGCCCCGGCGGGGGTCGATGATGCGCACGCTCTTGTCCTTGCATGCCGTGCAGAAGAGGCTCCCATTGTGGTTCCAACTGACATTGTAGATGAGGTCGGGATGCAAGGTGTCCAGGCGGTACAGCTCCTCTGCAGTGCCCACATTCCAGATGAGCACCACATTGTCACAGCCTGGCAGGTGGAGGGGCATCAGCTTAGGCCTGGGCAGGCAGGTGGTGGCCATCAGCCCACCAGGCCTACTTCGCCCACTCCCCTGAGGTCTGAACCAACTCTCTCAACTGCTGCAGGCCTCGGCTTCCTATCCATCAGGTGGGCCTGGAGAGGCTGCTAGGATGTTCCAGAGTCACATATGCAAAGCGGGGATTTGGGGAAGGATAGGTAGGGAGCAGTCCTGACCTGCACTGAGTAGCACGTTTCGAGCAGTGGGGTGCCAGGTGATGATACCCACTCGCTTGGTATGCCCCTCCAGCACCACCACTGGCTCTGTCAGTGGGGAAACCAGACCATTCTCTGGGATCTGCCACACCTGTGGAAGGGATGGGGATGCTGGGCTGAGGCCTCTGCTTGCCTCTGTCACCAGGAGCCTGCACCCACACCCAAGACTCTGGCCTGAACAGCCCTGTGCTCACCATGACTGTGCAGTCCTCTGAGCCACTGGCAATGACTTCGTCATTGTGGGGACACCAGTCGATGTCCAGGACAGGTCCTGTGTGCCCACACACTGTTGGATAGGCCTTGTCAATGCGGCCCATCTGCAGGCATGGGGGGATAGTCAGAATGTCTGTGTTCTATCTCTCCAGAGCCTCAGTCCCCCCTCCCGGGAGTAGGAATGATGTGTCTAACCTGGATCACTGGTGGTCCAGATGTGACAGCCCTGCCCCCCAGCAGGAAATGTCTGCAGCCCCTCCCCCCCAGTCTGACTCAGTGGCAGTGAACACTTTTGCCACCTTCGCTCACACCTCCTGGGGAGTAAATATGGATCACGATACCTGCCCAGTAGGGAGGAGACAAACAAGGCATGCCTTTGAGGTGTGCAGAAGGGCCAGAGGTGTGGCTCAGATGCCTGCAGTCTTCAGTCCCCCTCCCAACCCCGATGGGGCCCACCTTGTTTAGGGGGAGCACCAGGAAGGCACCCCCACCGCTGGCCTCTACAATCACCGCCAGGAACTTGGGGTTCACTGCGCAGAAAGTGCTGTCCCAGGTAACACGGGACACTCGAATGTCCTCATAGCACTGGTCATTCTTGACCGGCTGCCCAAACACATGCCGGAATTTGCTCTGCCGCACTACTTTTCGGAAGGACATGTCTGCAGGGCAGAGAACTGGGAATCACCTTGCTGTCACAGGGACCCAAGCTCTCCCAGATGGGAGGTGGGGAGAGTGCAAGGGGGCCTGGTTATTATAACCAGCCTGGATCTCAGTTTCCCCACAGAACAGGGTCATAATGCAGACCCTGGCTGCTTCCCGAACAGGCAGTGATCTGAAGGAGTAAATGTACTGATGCCTAGCCCTCGCCATCGCTGAGTCCTGAGTGGCTTTGTGGGAATTTCCCTGGACCTCTCCCCTCTGCTGTGTGTCGGAGGGCG
>NW_004624767.1:19021747-19082136 GCF_000247695.1 Heterocephalus glaber | reverse complement strand
GGGTGGGGCTGGGGGTGGGGGGACGGGACAGAGAAGGCTTAGCTCTTTAGGTCCAGGGCGGTTCCACGTTGCCTTTCCTGCCCAGAGATCTGGAGGCTGGATGAAGGGCAGGGAGGAGACAAGGCAGGAAAGGTCTTCACGCTGTAGGGACCGCTAGGCCCGTTCTGAGTCCCAGGGAAGGTGCAGGGAGCTGCAGGAAGCCCGGCTCGGGGGCCCTGGCAGGATGCAGCGGGGGACCCAACGGCGCTGCCGAGCATCCCAGAACAGCCTCGGAGTGCGGTCCAAGCTGAACCAGGGACCCAACTTCCAGTGACCCTGGTCTAAGAGGTGAGGCTGGACGGCCAGGGGGAACTAGGACCGAAGGGAGGGCGCAGAGGAGAGGAAGTGCTCCTCGGATTTACGGCCCCCCTTCCTGGACCCCGCCCTCGCCCTTGCCCCCAGCTGGGTCCCGCCGCGTTTTCTGCTCATCGCTCACCGGGGGTGCCGAGGACTGTGAAGACGGCCTCGGACAGCTTGGGATGCCGATCTCTGGGAAGCAGGAAGCGGGAATCAGGAAATGACAGAGGAGCGGAGCCGGGGGCGGGGTGGGGCGGGGTGGAGGTTTGGGGGCGGGGCCGAGTCACGCGCAGGGATGCGGGGCGGGGGTGAAAAGGTGGCTGGGCCGGGGTGGGCGGGGAAAGGCGGGACTGGGGCGGGACCAAAGTGGAGCCCTACCCCGAATGGGCTGGGGCTGGAGCTTCCTCTCCCAAGAAGGGAAAGTTCCCCGGCAGCAGCTGTAGCCCGGGGCGAGGTGCAAGTACTGGGGCATGCGCAGGAGTTGCTAGTCTGGGGCGAAGCCAGTCCCTCCTCCCGACTGCACACCCGTAGGGCACCACATGACCGTCCCCGCCCCACCTCCGGTTGGTGTCTACATAGACAGATTTAAAATTCTAAGAGTCAAAGCTCTTGGTTTAGGATACAAGTAAGATAATGTTGGGCCGGGGATTTAGCTCAGTGGTTCTGCCGCCTGCCTCGCAAGCGCAAGGTCCCGAGTTCGGAAGAGGGAGGGGAAGGCCCGCCCAACAAGTCCCATTCTTCCGGATGGAGACCCGTGAGTCCTGCCAGGATCTTTATTGAACACCGAAATGGGTCCTTGGGCAGATCCCTCGCACCTTCCTTTGCTCCCTGGACCATCTACGCGGACCCTGGAGGTCAGACCGTAGGCCTCTTCCTTCAATAACAGGGAACCCAGACTGGCCTCCACAGATCTACCGCACCCCATCTCACTCCGGGGCCTTCGGTGTCCTTTTAGGTCCCATTTTTCTCTTAAGCTGGTGTTTCTGGGCACTGGCTCCCTCCTCATATCTTCCTTGTTCATCTACCACGCTGCGTGACCAGGAGGTGATAGCAGGGTCCCTTTCCCAGAAAGATAAAAGGAGAGACAAAGAGGGGCAGAGAAAAGAAGCCCCCACCTTGTGTCGGAGGGTGGTCTGGGGTGCGAGTCTCATCTCATTCCCTCACCACTCTGGGAGGAAACAGGCTCAGAGTGGGCAGGTGTTTGTCTGGGGCCACACAGCTGGTGTTCAGTCTCCATCTGGTTTCAAAGTCCTCGAATTTCCCAGTGCTCCATAAACCCTAGGCTGGCCAGGCAGGAATGTGGGAACCAGATGCAGCCAGATCCAGGCAACAGGCAAGGGTCTGGGTTGCCGCGCCTCCCTAAACCCTGCCAACCCTGCCCAACCTGTGACTACCCTGATTGAGAGAGAATCCACAGCTGCCTTGTCTCTCCACCCACCCTGCCTGTCTGACCCCTACCCACCATCCTTTGTACCCGCCCCCATACTCTCCCTGCCTGTGGCCCAGTGTTACTGACTTCTCTCCTTCTCTCACCCCTGAGAACCTCCTCCAACCGCCCCCCCCCCCCCCCCGCCCCGACAGGGCATCCTGTTCCTTCCCTTTCGCTGGAAGCTTTCTCCCTGGATCTTGAAAAGACTCCAACCCTCCCTCCAGGGCTCTGCTTATCTGTCACCTCCCTGGAGGCTCTCCCTGACACCCCTCTCACCCGTCACTCTCTGGCCCTTACTTGTTCCCACTGCATTTGTTCTCAGTCACTGCTGGATCACCAGATGCTTCTCCCTGCTAGAATGTCAACAAGTTGAGTCCAAGGATTTTGCCTTTTCCCCTCACTGTTCTCCCAGCTCCCAGAAAGGGACCCAGTGCCCATATCTGATCCCTTAGTGCAGGTTGAGCGAATGAATGAGCAGCAGCCCTGAATGTAGAATTAAAAATGTTCATGTTCCCAACTCTCAGAATCAATATCTGGCCCCTCTGGAAGACAGGGAAGGGTCTCTCACCTGGAGAAGGAGGGGGGAGTCTCCCAGAAGGCAACAGGAGCCCAGCCTGTTGTTAGGGTGATGTGAGGGGCTGTGGGGGACTTCATGGCCCTGTTCCCTCCTACATAAATGTCCTCTGTGGGACCCTGGGGAACTCCTCTATCCTGCAAATCACTTCAGGGCCTGCTGTGTTTCCTGGATAGCAGTTACCCGTGATGGGTGGGATTCTCTTTGGGGACCTTGGAGGTAGGGCTGGCTCACTCTTTAAGCCAGGTGGCCGGTGCTGAGGTTTTATTCACTGATCTGCTTGCCATGTTGAAATGCTTTGGGACCCCGGCCAGGAGAAAGGGGACAGAAGTCCAAGCCCTGTCCTTAGAGATTGTGTACCCCAACAAATAAGATGGAGAAAGGAGGAGGGGGAGGAGGAAGAGGTAGTGTGGAAACAGGAATAAAACCTGGCAGGCAGTCTATCTGCCACGTGGGCTCTGGCCTATATTGGTCTCATACTTGGCCTGGGCCTGGGGGTGCCCACTGGTAAAATCAAATTAAGGGCTAACAATTATTGAGAACTTACTCTGTACTTGGTAAAGATCCAAGCTCTTCTTAGAGATCAATCAGTTATGAACCCCATTTTACAGATGGGCAAACTGAGTCCCAAAGAAGCCAAGAGTTTTGCTGAAGTTTACACATTTGGTGAGTAGTAGAGCCAAGATACAAACAACCCCTTCAGGGCACCAGACACTTCAACCTGAACCCTGCCGATGTATTTCCAAAAGAGAAGCTGGCCAGAGAGGCATCGGGTCTAGCATGTGCTCAATAAATATTTGTTAGATAAATGAATTCAACAAACTCACATCTGCCCAGAAATCCCTCTCCCACCTGTTTTAGTGCCTATAATCCGTGCCTTTCCCATTCCTGGCTCTGGTAATAACCACAACCTGCTACCCAGCAAGGGACACATCATCCTGAACTGACAGAGGCAAACATTGAGGCTAAGAGCAAGCTAGGACCCAGAACCTAAATCTGACGGCACCACACCTAGCTGCCCGAACTGCAGGCCACCTTTTTACAATGAAACAGCCTTGGGAGGGGCAGCATATAAAATGTCATTGTCATTTACATTTGCTGGTGAGGGCATCTCGCAGTTGCTGCAGGTCCCAACACTAAACTAGTGGGAAAGGACTGTGAGGGGAGAGGGGCAGGGACCATGGTCTTGGACACTAGGGGCTGGGAAAAAGCACAGGCGCAGGAGATGGGGAACAGGCCTGTTCCACTTCCTTTTTACTGCAGTATCTGCAGCTGGCAAGGAGCTGGCTCTGCCTAATAGAAGCTTGGTGACCTCCGGGAACCTTTGCCATTTCTGGGGCCACTGGTGCCCAGAGCTTTCTGTACATGGAGAACTCCTAACTAAGCCCTTAAGCTTAGATGGGGTAGGCTGGGGCCAGTGCAGTCTGTACCTGCAGCCCCTCTAGAGAATCTGGGCAGCCCTCCCTGGGAGGCCGGGGGCAGGTGACTGCTATTGAAACCCTTGAATGGAATTAGACTTTAAAGTCTCTTGCCAGCCCACCCCTCCCCCATGAGGTGCACAGGTGGCACCATGCTCTCTCAAGCCGCCTGGGTGTCTGCAGCCCAGGCCCGTCACAGGAGCCAAGGTGCTGGCTCTCCCACCTGCCTCCACTCAGTTACCCTAAGGGCCATCCCTAAATCCCACTGATGGAAAGGACATTTGTTCACTGATCTCCTGCTACATGGCTCTGGTGGGGTACTTCACATGCCCCCTAATTTAATCTTCAAAATAGCCCACAAAACAGGAACTCAAAAATAGTTTGTTTTGAGTCACCCAGCCAGGGTGTCACAAAATTAGATTTGAATCCAGGCTTGGTCACTCTTGCCTCTTCAGCCACCTTACTGAGGGAACTCTTACCCCAGCTTCCCTGGCTTCTGGGGACAGGGGACTGGTAGAGAGGGTTTGGCCATGCCAGGCCAGGTTGTGGGCCACTGGGGCCTCTGGCTTCTGCTTAGGGCTGCAGGCTCCTGGTGGCCTCCTTTCTCTGCAGGGATTTTCTTTTTGATGTCCTTGTGTCCAGGCCCGACCTACTGTCTTCCTCAGGAAGTGGAATCTGATGTATTGGAGGACAGGACCCAGCAGGACACCGTCAGTAGTAGCTCAGGGGGCTATTGGGTGACTGTGTGTTTGGTGGGAGTGGGGCAGGGGATGCTGACACAAACTGTCTGGGACTTTTGGCTGCTTTGTTTCACTTCCCCCTAAAGTTCTTCCAGGCCTGAGGACTTGGTGGGGTTTTGCAACAGTGATGTTCTCTGCAACTCTCACCTCTCTGACTGGCTGGTTCCTCTGCTCCCTCTGACTTTTCTGCTGCTCTGGCAGGCCTGGGCTTCCTGGATCCTCACGTGGGGCCTGCACTGAGGGCCTCCATTGGTGGGGCACTGCCAGGGCTTTCTCCCTCGGGGGCTGCTGGCATGGCTGGGCTCTCAGGGTCCTCAGGGGAAGGATCTAGGGATGGGCTAAAGGAAGCTTCCTCACAGGGCTTGGGGAGCCCCATAGCAGGGCCTGGGGACTGGGCCTCAGGACTCAACTGTGGCTGGACTGTATAGTCCAACTGTGGCTGGGCCGTGGGATTCACCTGAGTCTGGGCCACGGGATCCTGTGGTGGCTGGGCCGTGGGGTTCACCTGAGGCTGGACCACGGGATCCAATGGTAGCTGCATCTCTGCTGTTAGAGTTGGGCTCTGAGGGGCCACTTGTGTCTGTGGCTCAGCTGCTGTGAAACTGCCTGGCTGCTCCTCGCAGAGAGCCGCAACGAAGGAGGAAAGCATGGTGCGCAGTAAGTCACGAAGGTCAGCACTGGCCATTAGGCAGAGGAAGGGGCTCAGGCAGCTGTTGAGTAGGATCAGGTAATCAGAGTAGACGAGGGCCTCCCAGAGCAGGTAGCCGGGGTAGATGTCCCACAGAAAGGCCAGGTAGAGCAGCTGTGCCAGCTGGTAAGGCAGTCGCAGGACCACATAGGCCGACAAAATGGTCTTAGCCACACGAGCGAAGCCATGGTAGGCCAAAGGCTGAGGCTGGTGGCAGCGACAGATTTGGCAAGCTGCAGCCTGGGTGAGCACATGGCAGATGAACAGCAGGAGGAATGACAGGAAGCCACCCAGGATCTCAAGCATTCGAAGTGGCAGCTCCTCACTGTCCCAGAAGTCCAGGCAAATGACCAGGTCATACCACCAGATGATGGCCTCAGGGAAGACGAGCCAGGGCACACTGAACATTGTGGCCAGCACCCAGACCCCAGTGCAGACCCAGAGGGGTAGGCGGACTGGGCGGCGCCCAGGGTACCAGCTTGGGCATAGTGCCAGCAGGCAGCGGTCCAGGCTGAGGGCTGCCAGCAGGAAAAGGCCAGAGGAATAGGACACGCCCCACAGGAAGTAGTAGAAGCGGCAGGCAGCTGTCCCCAGCGGCCAGTGCCCTCCATGCTGAATCTCTAAGATCTGAAATGCCGCTGCCGCCAGGAACAAAAAGTCAGAGAGAGCTAGGCTGAGCAGAAGCAAGGCCAGCCTCGTGCCTGCCCCATGCCGGGCCTGTGAGCCAGCCAGCCATGCCATCAGCCCATTAGCTGGCAGCCCCAGGAGTAGCAGGGTCACAAGGAATACTGTGTCCCAGCCGCCCTGAGGGTAGTAGTCCTCCTCATCAAGCTCTGTGCGGGGCCCGTGGCCAGCAGCGCCCAAGTTGGCTTCCATAGCAGTGTCCATGTGGGGTCCCCAGTATACTGCTGGACATGGAATGGGTGCCTGGTGAATCAATGAATGCAGGAATGACTGAGTATGAAGGATAGGGTGCAGTGCATCTCTAGACAAATCAGTGTCTCTTTGGGGGCCATTATTGTCACCTTTTAGGTAGGTGGCCTGCACCAGGGACTTTTTTTTTTGCTATGTAGTTCAGGCTGGCCTTGAACTCACTATGTAGCCCAGGCTGGCCTAGAACACATAGCAATCTTCCTGCCTCAGCCTCCCGAGTGCTGGGATTGCAGGCATGTGCCACCACACAGGGCTTTTTTTGGGGGGGGCTAGAACTTTAAATACATGACCTCATGTAGTCCTCCTACAACCCATTTTACAGTGAGGAGAAGAAGGCTCATGGAATCAGTGACTTGTTTAAGGTCATAAGTAGGAAGGTCAGTTCCAGGACTCAGACCCAGACTTAGCCATTCTGCCACAAGAAATCTGTGTCTAAGTAGACTAAGCTGGAGACTTTAAAACATATTGGTAAAGCTTGTGAATCTTGTTTAAATAAAGTATAGTGGAACTTCCATATGAACTAAAAGAGGGTGCTCAGATTAAAGGCCAGGAGAGCACCCTTAGGACTCCAGGGAATACAGTTTGAAAACCATTCTAAACCAGGCATGGTGATGCACACCTGTAATCCCAGCACTCTGGGGGCTGAGGCAGGAGGATCCCTGCAAGTTCAAGGCCAGTTTGGATTATGTAGTAAATTCAAGGCCACCCTGAACTGCATAGTGAGACTCCGTCTCAAAAAAACAAATAAAAAGCTGGGTGTGGTGGCACACACCTGTAATCCCAGCACTCAGGAGGTTGAAGCAAGATTGCCACAGGTTGGAGACCATCTTGGGCTATAAGTGAGTTCAAGGTCAGCCTGACATAGCAAGACCCTGCCTCAAATAAATAAATAAATAAATAGAAAACCACTCCTCAGTTCTTCACAAAACCCCTTTATGCCTGATGGCCTTGGGTTCAAGTGTTTAAAATTGTAAGAGGTGGGCTGGGGATTTAGCTCAGTAGTGCTGCCATCTGCTTTGCAAGCGCAAGGTCCTGAGTTCGATCCCCAGTACCAAAAAAAATTAAATACATAAAATTCTAAGAGGGGAAGGCTCTGGGTCTCAGAGTCTGAGGGGGGCTGGCAGCAGGAGGCTCTGGCCTATCAGAGAGTGCAGCTTAGACATTCGGGGTGAGGTCCGAACCCCAGGACCCTGATGGGCTGTGGCCAGTAGCCTTATGGGGAGCAGCTCTTGCTTCTTTAGCTCACCTGTGGCCCTTGCCTCCTCCCCAGAGCTTGGGCACAGGTGTCCCCATTTGTCCCCTAGTGCTGCTAGATAGAGAAGAGGGAGGGGAGCCAGCAGGCAATGAGGGCAAGGCAGCCTGGGGGCACCCAGGCCTGGGACCCAAGGGGTCTACTATCTCCATCCCACCTTCCCCCATGCAGGGTCCACCTGAGGGTGGAGGAAGCCCTGGCAGGGCAATTAGGAAAGTGACACGATGCCCCAGCAGGGCTGGATCCTGCCTAGGCCCATGGCTGTAGCCACAGGGCCACAAGCCCCAGGGCCTCCCCACCCTTAGACTCTTGCTCTGGCAGACCCCCTTGAATCAGAGCCCTGGGCACCCTCTCCCAGGCCCCAGTGTGACACCTGGCTTACCTTGAGGCACAGGCCCCGATGGCTGGAAAGAAGAGGGCGTGTCAGCCTGCCCAGTAGCCCAGTCACCCGCTTGGCCCCCTACAGGGGCCTGCAGCATGGCACCCGGAGACAGAAAGGCGGCCAGGCAGGAAACCCAAGCTGAGCCGACATCAATCTTTCATGGGGCTGCTCTCTGGGAAACCTTAACCCTGGCCCAATAGGGCCAAGTGACCAGTCAGGGCCCTCTATGCTCACAGGGTCAGACAGCTGTGCCCCCTCACATGGGGTCCCTCTGGCTCAGGGCAGGCTTTGTGCTCCCCAGGGTCCACCTCCTCTGACATCACCTCCTGCCTCTCAGTCGGCATTCTATACTTCTGACTTGGCCTCCTCCCCAGTCTTGCAGGCCCGCTAGCCCAACCAGGATGTTACCCCACAGGGACTGGCGCCGGGCTGCAAGAGGACCACACTCATCCCCTGCCTGATGTGTCTTCCTTGGTCCTCTCTGCTCAGCTGAGTTCTGTCACACAGCTGGGCTCAGCGTACAACTCTTCAGCGATGTTCCCCCATTTTATTTTTGAGAAAACTGAGACTTGGAGAACTGACTGGATCTCCCAGCTAAGGAGTGGCCAAGCTGGAGTCTGAAGCTCATGGCAGTTACAATATCCTAGCACCCTTTGCTGCTGAGGACAGTTCTGGTGATCCATCTGGCTCTGCCCTGGCTATCTCAGGGCAGAGGGCAAGGATTAGGTCCTGGGCTGCCTGCCTCACTTACCCTAATCCCTCTCAGGGCCCGATGCCAGGCGGTCACCTCCAAGACTGGGCACATAAGCAGCTTTGTGGCTCCCAGGAGCCAAAGGTGCTCAGGGGAGCAGCAGCCTCCAGCCTGGTTGTCTTTCCCACATGGCCTCAGAGCACAGCCCAGGCCTAGGCCCCAGCTCCCAGAAGCCCCCTGCAGAGGTGGTGACTCCAGGTAGTGGTGCTGAGGGGCGCCCTTTTAGCAGGAGGAAGAGCAAGAGGGAAAAGTGGCTTCGAGGGTCCCGGAAGGGCAACTCTGGGGAGCAAACCCCTGTCCAGGACCCCGAGGCCGCAGGGAGCAGCAAACACCCTTCAAGGACCAAACAGAGCAAAGGGAAGCCATCTCCAGTCCCACCTGGGCCAGCCTCTCTCCGCCAGTCCCACCGGCGTTGTTCTGACCCCCAGCAGGATGCTACTCAAAGGGCCTATGGGACCCTGCTCAACCGCATGTTTGGGAAGGTCAGGGGGAACCTGGGCTGGGCTGGGTGGGGGGAGGGATGGAAATTCCTTCCTCAGTCTCAGCCTTCCTGCCCCTAAGTATCCCGGTCCCCTGCCCCTTCTGGCCAGCCTGGGGGAGCCTGGCTGTGGGGGCGGGGCTTAGACCATGCAGTGCAGTGGGCAGAGCCAGGCCTCACACCTGGGCTCTGTGAGAGCGCCTTTGAATCTCTCTGCTGGGGTGGGAGTGGGGCCATGGGACTTTGCCTGCCCTGGTGGAGCTGGCCCTGCACAGGCCAGCCTAGGCAGGGGTTGGAGGAGGAAGGACAGAGCTGAGGCTGGCCTTGGGGACATGCTGGATTATTTCCCTGCAGGACCGTGAATTGGGGCCTGAGGAGCTGGAGGGTGAGTGGCTGTCAGTGCTTCTGGGGGCTTGGAGGTGTCCCTGGGCCTGGGCACCCGGCCTGACCTCCCTTTCCCACAGAGCTGCAGGCTGCCTTTGAGGAGTTTGACACTGACCAGGACGGCTACATCAGCTACCGGGAGCTGGGCACCTGCATGCGGACGCTGGGCTACATGCCCACCGAGATGGAGCTCCTGGAGGTCTCGCAGCATGTGAAGATGCGTAGTCAGTGACCAAGCCCTGCAGGGTGGCTGGGGTGGGAGTGGACTAGCTGTGGATGTAGGGGTGTGGTAGGCTGGTCCTGGTCCTCCAGGTTCAGGGGACTCTCTAAGTGGTGGCAGGAGGGGATCTCTGAGAGTCTTTTAGCAGTGATGGTAAAACAAGAGAGTGACAGTTGGGGGGTTATTGGCAGGACATTCTTCCCATCAGATCCAGGGACATGAGGTCCAAACTCCAGCCTGTTGTTGTGGTGAGGTGGGCAAGGAAGGCAGCAGGGTGATCCAGAAGTGGCCCTTGGGCTTGGTTTAGGTATCTGGCCTTGGGAAATGGGTCTGGTCTCTGCATGCCTTCAGCCCTTCCACCTGCCTCCCTGGCCGCTGCCTCTAACTTGCCTCTAACTCCTCACTGAAGGGCTCTCTCTTCTCTTTCACTGTGCTTCATGGTGTCCCCTGGTGGTGGCTGTCTTACTCGGAGTCACGAGGAATCCAGTCTCTAGAGGCCTGGAGAACAGAACCCTGGCCTAAGTGCTGAGCAGCTCTTGTGCAGTTATCATTGGCTGGTTTGTCCTGAGGCAAATACCACATTACCTTCCTTATGGGACACCCATGGTTTTTCTCACAATTTCTTTTTTTTTTTGGAAACGGGGATCAAACTCGGGACCTTGCGCTTGCAAGTCAGGTGGCAGAACCACTGAGCTAAATCCCCTGCCCCTCACAATTTCTAAAATGGGCACAAGGTTTACAGTTGCTGTGCCTAGCTGGTGTTGGGCTCCTTTTCTTTCCCCCAAAGCTGCTTTCTGGTCACTGGTGCCTTACAGGTTGACCACATGGGGCCATGTCTGAAGGCCACTCCCTGCTGCCTACTGGGCCATGAACTCTAACACCACAGCAACCTCACAGTAGGTTCTCAGACCCATCCTAGGACAAGGCTGGGAGCTACACATGTCCCGGGAGAGCCAGGATTTAAACCTTGGGCTGCCTGCTCTGAAGCCTGGCCTCTTTCTCCCACACCTAGTCCTTTGCTGAGAGCAGAACAGTCCTCAGCCCTCCAGCAGGCCTGGGTTTGGAATATACTTTTTTTCTTTGGTACCAGGGATCGAATTCAGGACCTTGTGCTTTTGAGGGAGGTAACAGAACTAAACTGAGCTAAATCCCCAGACTCAGGCCTCCCACTGCACTGTGGGCACAGGGTCAAGGGTGTGTCTTCCCAGATGCAGAGCAAGGTGGGTAGAGGGTCGAGTTGCCTCCATTTGTGGCCTTCATTTGCCTTCATTTGTTGCCTCCCTGGGTCCACAGTGGGTGGCTTTGTAGACTTCGAGGAGTTCGTGGAGCTGATAGGCCCAAAGCTGAGGGAGGAGACAGCACACATGCTGGGGGTACGGGAGCTGCACATCGCCTTCCGAGAGGTGTGGCGCGTGGTAGGGGTGGGCAGTGGGCGGCAGGGCTAGAGGACATTCTTGCTGGGGGACTGGGCCTCTGCCCTGCAGGTGGGGGGCCCAGGGCCTAGGGATGGGCAGAAAGAGTTGAGCTCCTTCCTAGTGGGGTACACCAACCAGGGACACTTCTGGAACAGGAGGCACTGTCTTGGCATGGGAGATTTGAGACATTGTGGGGTGGGGAGCATCTTGCCTGTAGGCAGTGAGTGGCAAGAATGGGACTGGGCACAGAGGCAACTTGGGGTGGGAGGGGCTGAGCCCTGCCTGGTTCCTAGTTTGACAGGGACCAGGATGGACGAATCACAGTGGCAGAGCTGCAGCAGGGAGCACCAGCTCTCCTGGGGGAACCACTGGAGGTCACTGAGCTGGACGAGATGCTCCGAGACATAGACCTCAATGGGGATGGCACCATAGACTTTGACGGTGAGTCTGCTCCCAGACCCTCCTCCCATCCCTCCAGCACCCCGGCAGACAAAGCCTAGCACCTCCTGGGATTCCTGACCTGGACTGGCCCTAACTTTGTCCCTCTCTTTCCCAGAGTTTGTGATGATGTTGTCCACCCACTGACCAGCAGGGAGACCCTGTTGCTCCTGTGGCCTGAGATACAAGCAGGACCCAGGCTGCACCCACTCCTTGAAGAGGTTCCAGGATAGCAGAGACCTAGCAGCCTCCAGAATACTTCTATCTTGGGCAGCATTTTGCTCAAAAGTCTGTGAGGTCACCCACCTATCTTTATCCTCAAAACCCACTGCTTGAGCAGCCTGGAGAAAATTTGTGCTCAGCTGCCCACCATTCCCAATTGTAAGCAAGGTCTGCATCTGTCTGCACCCTTGGGAGGTAGAGATTTCCCTGGTGCTGGCAACATTCAAATAAGGGCAATTTTGGGGGGATCCATAGTAACACAGTGAGTTGAGAGGGTGGCCAGACTCCTCCCACTACTTATGCATATAACTTTTTTTTTTTTTTGGTACCGGGGATTGAACTCAGGTCCTTGCGCTTGTGCAGCAGACGAAACCACTGAGCTAAATCCCTGGCCTCAAGTTCACTTTTTAAAAGTTATATGCAGGGCTGGGGCTGGGGATTTAGCTCAGTGGTGCTGCTGCCTGCCTCGTAAGTGCGAGGTCCTGAGTTCAATCCGGGTACCAAAAAGAAAAACAAACGAAAGTGAATTTGAAAGGGAAGAGCCTAGATCCCAAAGACCAAAGCTAGGCTTGTAGGAAGGAGCTGACCCCACACAGTTTCAGATCTGGATAAAGGCTTGGGGACCTGGGCTGTAGCACCTATGAGTAGCACAGACTTGTCTATCTAGGTGGCAAGAAATAAATCTCTGGATACATTCCAGGGCCTCAAAAGGTCACCCTGTGTCTGGAGAGGGGAATGAAAAAATATATCCCCACCAACCAGACTGAGAAGGTGTGAGAGCAGATATTTACAGTCCTGAGTGGAAACAAATCCCAGAGACAAAAATAAAGTGGAAGAGAGGAATGAATGCTTTAGGCATGTGGAAATCCCTTTTTTGTTGTTGTTGTCCTAAAGAAAGGCTGATTAACTTTAGACTTCACTGATCATCTAAAAGTAACCATTAGGGCCAGGGACACAGCTCAGTGGTGATGCGCCTGCCTGGCAAGCACAAGGTCCTGAGTTCAATTCCTGATACTGAAAAATAAATAAATAAAAGTAACCATTAATTTAACAGAAGTAGAATGTTCCCTTTAATAATCAAAGGAGGAGCCTGGAATGATGGCACATGCCCATAATCCCAGCGTTTGAGAGGCTGAAACAGGAGGATTATAAATTTGGACGCAGTGTAGGCAATTTAGAGACTTAGTGAGAGTCTGGCTCAAATTTTAAAACAAACAAAGAAACAAAGGCTGGATATGTAGCTCAGGGAGAAGGCCCTGAGTTTCCCCAGTACGAAAACAAACACCAAAAAGTCAGAGATCCAGGCATGGTGGCAGATGCTTGTAATCCTAGCACTCAGGAGACAGGCAGGAGGATTGCCTGGAGTTTGAGGCCAGCCTAAAATACAAGGCAAGACCCTGTCTCAAAAAGTGAAACAAAACAAAACAAAAACACCACAAAAAGTCAGAGAGTTCCAGTCCCTAAATAAAGTATTCCTGTTAGGTTGGATTTCTTGTGAGTACAGATAGCAAAACAAAAACAATGCCCTTATCAGAATAGAAATTTATTTGCCCAGTAAGTCTATACATGGAGTATACATTCTTCAAGTTCTCAGGTTCCTGGCCAGCTGTCCTGCCTTCCTAAGGTGTGCCCACATTTGTTTGTTTTTCTGGTGGCAGAATGGAGGCCAATAAAAAGAATAAAAGAGTAGAGTATGAACCACTTATATCCCATTAGGCAGGGCTCATCACAAGGTATAGCTGGTTGCAAAGAATGCTGGGAAATGTAGGCATTTATTTGGGTGGTCATGGGCCCAGCTACAAACCAGGGGTTCTCCCACTACAAGGCCAGAAAACAGATACAGAAGGGCAGAAATCAGTTTCTGTCTCATGGCTGAGTCTAGAATATAGGAGGCACACTCAAAGCATAATGGCCACTAGAAGGTTGAAAGTAATGGCTTGGAAAAGAGACTTCCTAACAGGAAATTAATCAAAAGAAAGATGGCACAGTGGGACATGGTGGTGTATGACTGTAATTCCGGCACTTGGGAGGCTGAGGCAAAAAGATCTTGAGTACCAGCCAGTCTGGCCTACATAGTAAGACTCTGTCTCAAAACAAAACAAAATAAAAACAGTGAGTCATAATTTACTAAGGAAATTTGTATTCTCCTTCTTCTTCTTCTTCTTCTTTCCTTCCCTCTCCCCCTCTTTCTCTTTCCTCTTGCCTCCTCTTTCTCCTTCCCCTCCTTCTTTTCTTCTTCCTTCTCTTCCTTCTCTTCCTTCCTCCTTCTTCTCCTCCTCCTTCTTCTTGAGACAGAAGGGTCTTGCTGTATAGTTCAACCTGGCCTTAAACTCAAGATTCTTCTGCTTTAGCTGCTAGATTGCTGAGATTCACCACCACACCCAGGTTGTATGTTCCTATTAATATATCTTCAAACTAAAAAGAAGTTAAATACAATATATATTTAGAGTTTAGATCTTTATCATTCCCTGAGAAATGTTGTTGTCAGTGAGATCTGGGTTAGATAAATTAACCAGAAAATTCAAACCATGGGCTGCAATGTAGCTGAGTTGTAGAGTGCTTGCCTATCAGGGGGAAGTCCTAGGTTCAATCCTCAGCACACAAAAAAAAAAAAAAAAGAAAGAAAGAAAAGGAAAGGAAAGGAAAAAAAAATCAAACACATTTAAACTTAGGAGTTGAGCTGGATATGATGGTGATACATGCCTCTAATCCCAGCTACTTTGGAGGCTGAGGCAGGAGGATTGCAAATTCAAGGCCAGCCTGGACAATTTAGGGACCCTGTCTCAAAATTTTCAAAAGCTAAAAAAAAAAAAATTTAAAAAGCTGAGGATGTAGTTCAGTGTAAAAGCCCTGAGTTCAGTCCACAGTGCTGTCACCCCTCCCCAATTGCTGAACATGGTGGCACACACCTGTAATCCTAGTACCTGGGGGGCTGAAGCCAGATTGCAAGTTTAAACCCAGGCCGGGCAGCATAGTGACTTAATGAGACCCTGTCTCAAAATAAAAACTAAAAAAAGTTGGGAATATAGCTCAGTGGGAAGACTCTGGGTTCAATCCTTAGTACTAAGAAGAGAAAAAAAAAAGTAGTGGGCTGGGGGTGTAATGTAATGCTCCCTGGGCTCAGTCCCCAGTACCACAAAAACAAACAAAACAATCCCCAAACCCCCAAATACTTTGTAAGTGTTGATATCTGCAGTGAATAACTAGATTGACAAATTTTTTTTTCTGTAGAGGGCCAGAGAGTAAATATTTCAGGCTTTGAAGGCCATATGAGACTGTTATAACTGTTCCCTCAACTCTGCTGTCGTATTTGTAAAGCAAAGCTGTCATGGTCAACATATAAACAAATAAGTGTCACCATGGTGGAAATTTAATAAAATCATTCATAAAACGTCGCTCATTGACATTGGAATTTGGATCTTAAGTAATTTTACGTGTCATGAGCCCTTAATAACTTTTTTTTCTTTTTGGTACTGGGGATCGAACTCGGGACCTTGAGCTTGTGCCGCGGGTGCCGGAACCAGTGAGCTAAATCCCTAGACCCCCCCACTTTTTTTTTTTTTTTGAGACAGGGTCTTGCTTTGAACTCACAGCAGTCCTGTCTCAGCCTCCCAAGTGCTGGGACTGCTGGCATGCACCACCATGCCTGGCTCTTACTTTTTTGTCTTATACTTTGACTTTTCCCCACCCATTACAACATAGAAAATCCATTCTGTGACCTATACTTGCTGACTCCTGATATATTAGGAATCATCACTTCTGGAATAATTGCTTTTTTTTTGTACTGGGGATCGATCTCTGGTCCTTGTGCTTGTGAGGCAGGCGGTGGAACCACTGAGCTAAATCCCTGGCCCGTGGAATAATTGTTCAGCTAAGGTTGTGAAATGAGAGCTTGAGGATGTAGCTTGGCAGCACAGCAGTTGCTTAGCATGCATGAGGCCCTGGGTTCCATCACCAGTGCAACAGATTATGGAATTTTATTTATTTATTTATTTATTTATTTATTTATTTATTTATTTATTTATTGGTACCAGGGATCGAACTCAGGACCTTGCGCTTTTTTTTTTTTTTGGTACTGGGGATCAAATTTGGGTCCTTGAGGACCTTGTGTTTTTGAGGCAGGCAGTGGCACCACTGAGCTAAATCCCTAGCCCAAGATTATGGAATTTTAAAAAGTTCTTTTTTTTTTTTTTGGCAATACCGGGGATTGAACTCAGGACCTTGAGCTTTTGAGGCAGGTGTGCAGCACCACTGAGCTAAATCCCTGGCCCCAAAAAAGTTAATAGTAGTGACTGTCAGCCGCCCCACACCTGTAATCCCAGCACTCAGGAGACTGAGGCAGAAGGATCGCCATGAGTTTGAGGCCAGCCTGAGCTACATAGTGAGTTAAAGGCCAGCCTGAAAAAAATGTAGGGACTGTGCTGCCTATCTGCTGCTCACTTTTCAATGAATAGCTTTTGTAGTTTTTATTTTTCATATGGTTGTTCTGTATACATTTATTGAAATGTGATTTTTATGTGATTACTCTGATAATTGAAACTGTGGGCCTGAGCTGGGTGTAGTGGTGCATGTCTGTAATCCTAGCACTTGGGAGGTTAAAGCCGGAGGATTTCAAGTTCAAGCTCAGCCTGGGCAATTTAGTGATTTAGATCCTGTCTCAAAAATAAAATAAACAAAAAACTGGGGATGTAGCTCAGTGTGAAGGCTCTGGGTTTAACCCTCAGTACTGGCAGGGGGAAAAAAAAAGTGACCTAGATTATCTTATTGTTTCATTTTTCTAGCTTTTATTTTCTCTTACAGAAGTATTGGTCCATGATAGACTAGGGATGTAAAATGGTTTTTGGCCACAGCTAGCTTGGGGATCACTGTTTCAGAAGTGCCTCCATCCAAAGGGGATCCCCAAAGTGCCATGAGGGGGTGCTGAGGGTGAAAGGTTCAGGAGAGCAGGAGCAAGAGGCTTGGGTGTTCATTCATTCAACAAAGGACCAGGACTCTAAAGGTGCCCACCATCCTGGAGCTGTACATGGTGGGCAGTCCCTTCCTAGTGGGACTTTTGCTTCAACTGAGGAGACAGAATGCTCCTTCAGGTGTTCCTTTGGCCAGGGTCTGGTTCCCCTCTCCCTCCCCTCCAGTCATGGAAAGGACCCTGGGTTATGTTTCTGTCCACAGGCCACTGGCTGTCCTTGGGTGAGTCAATGCTTATCTATAAAATGGGGCCCCCTCTCAGGCCTCAGGCCCCTCATCTGTATAATGGAGTTGAGAGTTAGGCTTAGTGAAACACTCCTGCAATCCCAGCACTCTAGGAGGCTGAGGCAGGAGGATCATAAATTCAAGCCCAGCCTAGACAAATTAGTTACTTAGCAAGACCCTGTCTCAAAATATAAAATAAAATAGGGCTGGAGATGTAGCACAGTGCATAGGCCCTGGGCTCAATCCTTGGTACCACAACACAAACAAATAAAATGAGATGGGTTGAGGTAATAGGGATTCTAATATATGGCCTGGGTTTAGTGCTTAGCACAAGGGCTGATGCCTTAGCCTTGTAGGAGTTTGACAAACAGTTGCTATTATGAGCTCAGATTTCAGGGTTCTCAAAGATTCTATTTCGTGGTTCCTGAGATTATGAGGTGCTCTGATTTTTCAAATATTCAAAATGATCTGTTTTTGATGTTCTTTGGTTCTTTGGCTCCAAGTGTCTTGGATAACTGAGGCTGTTTTCCAGGAGGCCCTACTTGCCATGCCCTCTGCCCCCTGATGCTCTCAATCTCTGCCTGGGAAGTAGGGCAGTGGGGGAGGGGCCAGCCACTGCCTCCTCATGGCCCACATTCAGGGCTGGCTGTGGCAGCCCAGGGCCTCAGAGCCAGGCTGCAACCAGGATAGCAGCCTCCAGGCCCCAGGCCTGCGTCATTTCTGAGTGTCCTTGGCCAGGGCCACCAGGGCAGGTGCTGGGGCTGCCTTTCTAGGCAGACAGGGCCCCTTGAATCTGCAGGACTAGGAGTAGGGAAAGTTGACACCGCCTCTTCCTGACTGAGCTTTGTCCCCAGTATGTCATGACCGCGGACAAGTCTTGGAGCAGAGGAGCATGGGGTTGTCCCAGGTCCAGGTCGGTGGTGCTTGACACCTTTCACTCCCAGGGTCAGACCTTTTCCCACCTTTATGGAAGAGGCTGGGCCAGGAGTGGTGGAACAGGAAAGAGTAGTGGTCCTTGGTGGAATTAACTATCCTTTTATTAGCACAAAATAACATCCACCTAGTTGCCCCAAGGCCCAAGAATAAGTTAAGGCACAGAGCAGGTGAAGGGCGAAGGGGGGTGTTCTCAGCTGGGGCCTGCCCCAAACTTCCTGAGCAAACTCCCGAAGGGGCTGGGTGTTGCAACACTCCCGGAGGGGCTTCTCCCTCGGAGGCAGTGTCCTGGGGCTTGAATCACAGGTGTTCTGCCCGAGGCTCACTTCTCGAAGTAGGGCAGGTAGAAAAACTGGAAGCCCCGGTGGCCCTTGACGGCACAGTAGATGAAGATCACGTGGTACACTGTGGGGGCGGAGTCTGTCACCAGGAAGCCTTGCCCAGCCCCTCCCTCTCCCCACCCCCTTGCCTGCCTGCCCATACCTCCGGGGATCAACAACAGGAAGCCGGGCACGAAGAAGATGGCACTGGAGACACCTGGTGGAGGGAGAGGTGGTAGCTCAGGGTGGGAGGCCATAGCACCAACAGAGGGTCGCACGCTCCTGTCGTGAACTGCCTGGGCAAGCCTCCCTCTCTGCTGAAAAAAGGGCAGATTCCTTCTGGGAGGTGGCTGGGCTTGCTAAGGACCCATGGGCACGGGTGGGGGGCACTCACCTGGAGAGGGGGCCACCTCCAGTCCCACGCCGACCAGGATCAGCACTGCACACAGATGGGGCCACCAGGGGGTGAGGACTAGGCCTTCCACCCCAAACCCCAGACCAGACCTGAGGAATGGTGTCCCCCACCTCAGGTGAAAAGCCCCTGGGCAGAGACCCTCCCTGGGAAGGTCACCTGTGTTTTCAGAGCAGGCACTTTGCAGGCCCTAGGAAATGTCTGTGAAATGAGATTTTTGCTCCTTGGTATGGATTAAGTCATTCAGTAAATACTTAGGGAACACCTCCTGCATGACTAGTACTAGGAATTCCATTGTGAAAGGCAGATAAGGCCCAGCCCTTGTGGCTCTTCCTTAGTAGAAGGACCAACAAGAACATGAAGGCTATAACCCAGGTGATCAGGATATGTGGGGAAAAGACAGGGTAGTGTGGGAGCCGAGAGGTGCTGCCCCAGTCAGCGTGGAGGGCCAGGGAGAGGCTTTATGGAGGCAGTGATATCTACGTGGAGAAAGGTCAGCATCAGCAAGAGCAATCAGAGTTGATATTGACCACTTACCAGGCACTGTCTTATTAGTCACTTTGACAGGAGACAGGTATAAAAGAAAACTGAGGCACACAGCGGGAGTCACTTCCCCAAGGCTGTCTGACTCTAGAGGCTTTGCTGTGGGGATCATCAGGCAGACAGAATTCCAGACAGAGCAAACCTCATGGCAAAGGCTCGGAGGCTGGAGGGAGCTGGGCCTTTCCAAAAGCTTCCAGCAAAGGCTACACTGGACAGGAACAGCTCAGGCTGCAGGAATTTGGTAGGGCCTGGAGTCCCAGGCAAGGTTAGTTGATGTCAGGGAAGCTGAAGAGGTCAGGCAGGATCTGCTTTTCGCTCAGACTCCTGGGTCCACAGAGGAAGAATGGGGGATTTGGGGGGTGCAGCAAGGGGAGTGGTACCGCCTGGGGGATTAGGGGGCCACCATGGGCTGGTGTGTGCTTTGTGTACAGCACAGTACCTCAGAAAGGGACACAACTTCACTCCCTGCACCCTGACTAGGGCTGTGGATGCTGCTTTCTCAAAAGAGGCATCTTTAATTCCTACAAGGGCCCTTATTGGGGTCCTTATGTAGTTACCCATATGGGTTTAAATCTCAGCTCATCCACTTCCTAGCTGCAGCTTGAGCAGGCCCCTCCATCAAAATGAGCTTTATGTCCTTATTGCTGAAGCTGGGGTGGTATCACCTTGTGGGGCTGAAGAGGAGCCAGTGGCCAGTGCCACTGGTACTTGGCATAAAGTGCTATTGGGAAGTGGTAGCCCCCCCTCAACACACACCTGGAGCTGGGGCTGGGCTTTCTGGCCTAGAAGGCCTGGCTGGCTGTGGAGCTTTGACTTTCCTGGAGATGAGAGGAAGAGGAGCCACAGCAGAACCACAGCTAGTCCTTCCTTATAGACCCCTCTTCACCATAATCCTAGATCCTTTCTGGGGACCCTGCCCCCTCTGTTCCATAGAATGACAAGGTTGGCAGTCAGAAACATATGGGTGTGACACTGGCCTGCTCTAGACCTCAGTATTCTCATCTGAGCAATGGAGGAGGAGCGAGGTCCTGGTCAGCAGTCAGACTCCAGAGAAGGGGAAGTGATAGCCCTCTGGATGGGGCTGGAAGGCACTCAGCATCCCTGGCCACAGGGATACCTGCACCTGGCTCTATACACAGGTTCTAGGCCCTGCCTCTCATTTAGTGAGTGATATCTGTAAGGCCAAAGTAGACACAGAATAGCAGTTACTCTTCAGTCCCCTGATGGATTAAACAGGTTAAGCTTTAAAGAAAGTCTTTAGAGCACTGATCCAGGTTCTATTTCTGCTGTGTGATTTCCTGGCTGGGTGACCAGGAACCTGGGCTTGCCCCTCTCGAGGCCTCAGTTCCTCACCTGTAATGTGGGGATGCTGAGAGGCACACTGCACCAGGGGGAGACAGCCTACACAGAGGGAGGGCAGGGGAGTCAGGACCCTCAGGGTACTCACCCAGCCCCAGCAGCAGGAGCAGGAAGGAGGCCAGCACTACCCGGCAGTTCTTCTGGATTAGAGGGTGTTGGGTCCAGCTGGGTGGCAGGAGAGCAGGATGAGTGTGAAAAAGGTGAAGGGAGGGGGTGGGAGAAGGGCCATGGCTGATTGGCCAATAGTACTTGGAGTCTGGGACTCATTCTAAGAGGGTCTCACCTGCAGCAGGCATTGTAGGAGCGCTGGGTGGTGCTGCTGATGGTACTAAAAGACCACTGGGAGCTGCGGATGGATGTTCGGCCAGAATCCCTGCAGGACAGGGCTTGGTGAGGGGCGGGGGAAGCTAGGAAAGGGACACCTTTGGGATAGGAGTCCTGAAGAAGTGTGTATGTGGGTGGGTACAGTGCATAGGGTTGGCCCCCAAAGGACTAGGGGCTCTGAGAGGGGACAGAAAATGAAAAGGAATTCAAAGGCTGGGGGGTTCTGCAAGACTAGGGGTGGAAGAAGACTAGGGATGAAAGCTAGGGGTTTCTGCAGCATAGATGACCTGTAGGGAGGTGAAGGGGTGAGGGGAAGCAGACTAAGGGTAAGAAAGCGAAGGGTTTCTATAGCTTTAAGACCTGGGAGGGGTAGGGAGATGAGATTGGGCACTAGGGTAAGGTGACTATGCTGGACAGGCGACCCCCTGATGGGAGTGGGGCTAGGAATCCTTATAGGTTAGAACATAGGAGAGCTGAGTGTACTGGGGTCGTGCACTGGTAGGTCCCTGTGGACAGGAGCTAAAGGCATGGAGCTCAGGGGACAGGATGGGTCCCCACCTGGCCCTAACCTGGTGCTGACTCCCCCATCTGGTTCCGGAGAAGGCTGGGCTACATCTTCATCATTCTGCAGGTTCTGTTCCAGAACACAGGGTTCAGAGGGTGGCTGGAGTCAGGCCCTTCCTCACTCCCCTCCTTGGGGAGAGGAGAAAAATCGCCCATACAGCTGCTTCCCCGGCCACCTGGCAGCTGCTCACCTGGCCCTCCACCCTCCCAGCCGAACGGGTTTGATGATTCACAGAAACCGAAACCCAGGTAGGAGGTGGGTGGATGGTGGAGGTGTTGGAGAGCCGGGTTCAGAAGGGGTCCGGTTGAGGGTTCCCTGCATGGGTTCCAGGAGCGCGTGACCTCTAAAGTTCTAAGGATGATATTTCAGGGGCCCAGCAAGGCAGGACTGGATTAGGGGGGGAAGGGCCCAGGGTTCCCGGGTTTAGGGCACAGGAATCTAGCCTGGGTCCTCAAGAAAAGGATTCTAGGAATGGTGGAGGCTTTTTCTGTTCAGTGGGAGTCAAGGGGTGTGAGCAGAGGTGTAATGTGAGTGGGAGCCCCCAGCTCAGAGAAGATGATCGGATGGAGACTTCCAGAGCACAGACGGGGATACAGGTTCCTAGATAACAGTTGCTCTGGCTCTGAGCAACATCTGGTTCAGTTACAGAAGGGCTCTCCAAACCAGCGGGGGCGAGGGGTCAGCCCCCTGGATGGGTGGAGACTCCAGGAGAGCTCTCCATTGTAGCTGGGGGATGAGCTCCCTGGCCAGGCTCTCCAGTGCTAGCTGTATACCGAAATCAAGGTGACAGGTTCCGGGAAGGGCTCTGGATCAGGGGTCACACCAAGGGCGGTCTCCCGCTCCAGCTGGGGCTTCTAGGCAGATTCTTCCCCCGAGCTTGGGTTCTCCAGGGCCCGGCCTGGAGCGGGGTGAGGTGGGCCGGGCCCTTCACCTGATAGCGCAGCCGGGACTGCTTGTCTTCGTCAGCCGCCTCGAACCGGGCCCGGCGCTCGAAATGTAGCGGCCCGAAGCGGGCGACTCCGCTGGATTCGGGCCCAGGACCTGCGTCCTCCAGGGTCAGCTCGAAGGCGTCATCGATGCTGAACTGGGATCGGGTGGCACTCATGGCCCCCGCCCGCTCAAGCGCCCTGCCCCGCCGCCATCTGAGCCCGCCACCCCAGATCGCCGCGGCCCCGCCCCTACGCGCAGCTCCCGCCTCCGCGCTTTCTCCCGGGGAGTTCGACTGGCCGGCACCCCGGCCGAGGCCCTGCCCCACGCAACGGTCCCGCCCTTGCCAGTCCTCACCAGGCCAGAGCTGCCGAGCGCCGAGCTGGCTGGCGGCCGGGACGCTTCTTGCCGGGAGCCGGCCAGGCCCGCGGCGCCGCCCAGCGGCCGCCTCAGCGAGCAACAACAGCCGGTGCCTCTCTAGGGTGTGATCCTTGGGCCCCACGTGGGCTCGCAGGGCTGCAAGAGCTCCAGTCGCCCAGGTCAGAGAGGTGGCCTTTTGCCTCCCAGCCCATCCTCCAGTGCCAAAGGAAACTGGTGGAAAGAGACAGTTCCCTCACCTCACCAGGGCCCTGGGTGGACGGAGTGTTTTTGCCATTTTGCAGATGTGGAAACTGAGGTTCAGAGTTTATGTGGCTTTCATTGTCCTCCAGTCAAGTTTCTATGCAGTAACAAAAGTGATCTTTTAAAATACGGGTTTTTTTTTGTTTTGTTTTGTTTTTGGTACCGCGGATTGAACTCGGGCAGGCGCCGGAACCACTGAGCTAAATCCCCGGCCCTAAAATATGTTTTTCTGTGTTACTCTTAAATAAAACTTTTTTAGGGGTTGGTGGGTGTAGTTCAGAGGGTATACAGGTTCAATCCCCACCACTATAAATAAATAAATAAAAACTAATGCTGTTAAAACTTTCCTCTTCTTGCAGCTGGAGATTTAACTCAGTGGTTTCGCGGCCTGCGGCACAAGCACAAGGATCGGAGTTTGGTGCCCGGTACCAAAAACAAAACAAAACAAAACTTTGCTCTTCTTAAAACTTCCAAGGGGTTTCTACAGTAGTTAGAATAAATTCTGTGTCCTTGGCTTGGGCTTACAATGCTCTGAATGTCAGGTGCCTGTCTACCTTTCCCACCCTTGGACCTTCCCTCTGCCTTTTTCCACCTCACACAGCCACGCTATGCCCCAGCTGTATTTAGCTTAATGTATAAACAAACAAACCAATAAACATTTGTGGCAGGAATGAATGGGTAGTATGCTAGAGTTCCAAACGCTTGGAAATAGCAGAACTGAGATTTGAACCTAGATCCTCCCAGCTACTGGAGTACCTGTCTTCTTCTGCCTCATCCACCCCCTTTCTGATCTGTCCCATTTTATGAAGGAACTGTGACAACTCTACATCACAGTTTGTGACACCTCATCACTATGATCGAGGCCCCTCTTGAGTTGTGTTAATCCACTTTTCTCCCTTCACTTTCTACCATTCCTCCTCTTCCCATTCTGTCAGACCTCACAGCAGTGTGCTCAGTCTGCTTCCCTGAGTCCTGCCTGGCCTGCACCACACATGGCATCATCCCCTATGTGGATGTGTTTGCAATTTACAAACACTGTGTCATGTAGCAAACTCATTCTGTTGTTTACATTTTTACATTTTTCCACTCAACACTAATGTTTTCCACGTGTATTTCATTTTTTTTTTCTACTAGCTGCTTGCATATTACATCACTATGAGCTTTCAGCACATTTTTGGGGGTTTGTTTCAGTACTGGGAATTGAACCCAGGACCTTCACTTTGAGCTACATTCCCAGCCCCTTTCAAATTTTTTATTTTGAGACAGAGTCTCACTAAGTTGCTAAATTTTCCAGGCTGGGCTCAAATTTGAGATCCTCCTGCCTCAGCCTCCCAGAGTGCTGGGAATACAGGTGACAGAACTTTTATCATCCACCTCATGCTCACAGTGATCACATCAGGTTGGGCCTATCACACACATCACTGCCATGCACATTTTCCTTCTGTCCTCTATGAATGTTGGGAGAACCTTCTTGGGATAGGATTTCCAGGCCATGGGGCATCTGTCACGGTGTGTGTGTGTGTACTATACTGCACCTCCACTCTGCTGTCTGAGCAGCTCTCCTGGATTCCTAAACCCAACCTCAGTAAAGGATTAAAGGGACTAAGTTTAAAAGGGAAAATAAAGACATTTTATTTGCAAAAGAAAGGAGAGAACAGAAAGCAGCCCTGTGTGTGAGAGTAGAGGGTCTGAAGACTGAAAACCCAAGAGCCCTTCTTTCTTGGATGCTTTTATTGGGTGACAGAAAGACCTTTCCCTCGGAGTTTGTCACAACCCAATTGGCATTCCCAGGCCCTAGGACCCTCACCCATGCACCATTGGGTATGTGCATCATCATCATCATCATTATAATTATTATTATTTTCTTTGAGACAAGGTCTCCCTTTGCAGTTCAGGCTATCCTTGGGCTCACTATGTAGCCCAGGCTGTCCTCAGATTCACAGGCATCCTACTGCCTCAGCCTCCTGAGTGCTGGGATTACAGGTGTGTGCCATCACACCCACTACCTGGACATTTTTAAATGAGCTTCATTTGTTTTTTTTTGTCCTGTCAAAATCTTATCTTTAGAATTTATTGGCTGGTTAGAAGGGGTCTTACATACCAGGTCAAGTTAGGAATTAAGTAAGGGGTCTAGTGCACTATTATAGTGGCCATATATATATGCATACTAGAGAATATGACCAGCACTAGGGTTCCCACTTCTGAAAATTGCCTGTTTGTATCTTTGTCTTGCTAACCCCTCCCCATCTCGCCCTTTTCCTGCTGATTTGTATATCTGTGTGTATCTATTAATCTCTTGCTTTTTTAAATACTTTTTTTGGGGGGGTACTGGAAACTGAACCCGGGACCTTGGATTGAGCTACATCCCCAGCATTGCCAAGCTTTTTAATTTTATATTTTGACTTTATAATTTCTATTTTATATTTGCTTAATTTCCCAGGCTGGCTTCAAACCTGTGATTTTCCTGCCTCAGCCTCCTGAGAAGCTAGATTACAGATGTGTGCCACTGTCTTAGTTACTTTTCTCATTGCTGAGACAAAATACCCTATGCCCAAAGTTAAGGGAGGAAAGGTTTATTGTAGCTAACAGTTTGTACGTTTCAGTTCATAGTTGGGTGGCTCCAAGGCAGGGTGGCATGGAAGGGGGCATTGCAGAGGAGAAACAGTTCTTGCTGGACAGGAGGCAGCAAAGCAGTGAAGTAGTGAAAAAGCAGCATCAGGCCTGACTTCTTTCTGTCCCTTTATATCCATCCAGGCTACTGGCCTTCTGGGTGGTGCCACCCACACCCAGGTTGGGCCTTCCTTCCCATTATCCACACCCAGAACTATGTCAAACCATTCAGTGGACTAATTCAGTAATCACACACCCTTAATCCTTGCATCACACATATCACCTCTGACAGTCCTATGGCTACAGAGGGTTTGGGAGGACGTCTAGACACAAGCCATAACAACCACGAAGCCTGTTTTAATGCCTTTCTTCCCCAGTGCTGGGGATTGAACCCCTTCAGAGTAAGCTACACCTCCAGTCTCCATCCCCATTCCCATATTTAAATTTTGAGACGGGGTCTTAATAAACTGCTAAGGTGCCCAGACTGGGCTCCAACCTGAGATCTTTTTGCCTCCCTCTCTCAGTGCTGGGATTACAGGCATGCAGCACCTTACCTGTTTTTTTTTCTCCCTTTTTTTGCTGGGGGTGGGTGGGGATGGTACCAGGGATTGAACTCAGGACCTTGTGCTTGCAAAGTAGGCGGCAGCACCACTGAGCTAAATCCCCAGCCCATTACCTGATTCTTAATGGCTTTTTGGCAGCATGGTTGGGGAGAACTGGGGATTTAATCCAGGCCTTTGCACTGGGCCACATCGAAAGCCCTTTTTTATTTTTTAATTTTGAGATAGGGTCTAACAAACTTCCTAAATTACCCAGGCTGGTTTCAAACTTGTGATCCTCCTGCCTCAATTTCCTAGAGTGCTGGGAATACAGATGTGGACCACCACACCCAACTTGCATTATTTTTAAAAAATAAAATTTAAGGTGTAGGACTGCATAACTCTGTAATCATAAAACTCCCCTAGCCCCAACTGTGATTGAATGTGAGTAAACAGATAAAAATGCTTCTTAGTTCCAGGACACTAGATAAGATCGTACCAGCCATAATTATCCAACTCTTTGTTCCGGACACCATATCTATAGAACAATCTACAAAGCATCGCTGACTATCTGTACATCTCAGGCTAATTAAGATACAAATGTAAGACCACTAACCTTTGTTCCTTCTTCTGTAAATTTCGCCTGTTAACTTCCCTGAAAGCCCCTATAAAAAGAGCCTCGGACTCTGGACTGGTGCCTCTCTAAGCTACTTTGCTTTGGGAGTGCTGTCTGGCCAGACTAAGGTCTGTTTCACTTTCCAACTTGTCCGGTGTGTTCCTACCCGGGTGTTCTTTGCTGCAGTCAGCTCCTTGGAGCATTTGGTAGGGCCCTTGGCCTTACATTCTGGAGGCACCACTGGGATCCTTGGGTGTGCTTCACTATAGTCAGCTCCTTGGAGCATTTGGTAAAGACAGTGGTCTTACAAAGGCAAGGATCTAAAATAATTTCATAATTATTTAAAATTACCAAGATTTTAAATAAAAACAGAATTTGACCTTGCACAAGATATTTGCCTGGCCCTCATCCCGGCCCTGCCTTGAGCTACTTACTTAACTGCTTTGTGCCTCAGTTTCCTCATTGGTCGGCTGGAAGTAATCATAGTGCTTCTTCCCCCCCCCCCCATACTGGGGATGGAACTCAGGACCTTGCGCTTTCAAGGCAGGCAAGTTGTCACAGAGCTAAATCCCTGGCCCTCATAGTGCTTCTTTAATAGCATTAATTTAAGATAAAATGAGTTAATGTATAGTAAGGAGCATAGCACAGTGCCTGGCAGATATAAGGTTTTTTTTTTGGTACCAGGGATTGAACTTGGGTCCCTGCGTTTGCAAGGCAGGCAGTGGAACCACTGAACTAAATCCCCAGCCCAAGGATTCTACTTTTGAGTATGGTGCAAAGAGGGATCCAGATTTCTGTCAATGTATTATGATCCAGTTGTCCCAGAGCTACCTACTAATCAGCTTTTTCTGGTTTGTTTGTTTTTTGGTACCAGGGATTGAACTCAAAACCTTGCACTTGCAAGGCAGGTGTGGTGCCACTGAGCTAAATCCCTGGCCCACTCTTTTTTTCTATTATATATCAACTATACAATTGTTCCTATCTCCATCTGTTCTAAGCTTGCTCTTTGATTCCCTTGGTCTGCTTGACTATTTCTTTTTTTCTTTTTTTTTTCTTTACTATTTCTAAGCCAGTATCACATGCTTTTTATTACTATGGTTTGCAGTGTGACTTAATATGGGTGGGCGAATCTCCCTCTTTTCAAACTGGACTTAGCACTTTATGCACCTTAACTCTTTTATAGAAATTCTTTTTTCTTTTATAGAAATTTTACAAAGATGTTTCCTAAGTTCTTAAAAAATGTTGCCAATTTTTACTGGGATGTTGTCTTAGCTACTTTCCCCGCACTGAACAAATACCTGATACCCACAATTTAAAGGAGGAGAGGTTTATTTTGGTTCATGGTTTCAGTCCATGGTTGGCTAGCTCCAAGCAGAAACAGGATGGCAGAGGGGCATGGTGAAGGAAAATGTGTCGGCAAGCAGACAGTGGAGGGAGGAGCTGGGGATAGAGATACACCCTTCCAGGTCACCCCGCTCTGGTTGACCTGCCTCCTCTGACCAGGCCTTACCTCCTAATAGCACACATATCTCTAAACTCATCAGTGGTTTATAGGCCCCCATGATCCAATCACTTTCCAAAAGCCCTCACCTCTGAACACACGAGCCCGTGCGTGCGTGTGTGTGTGTGTGTGTGCATTACAGATCTAAACCCTACCAGATACCATTGAATTTCAGTAGGAATCACATGGTTATTAGATTCATTAACAACATATACCACTTCAGTTATTCACATTTTTTTAGGTCTTGATAAATTTTTTTAGTCTGCTTTCCTGTTGCTGGGACACAACATCCAACATCCACAATTTAAGAGATTTAATTAGGCTCAAGGTCACAGAAGATTTAGTTCACAGTTGGCTGGCTCCAGGGTAGAAATATCATGGTGGAAGGGCATGGTGGAGCAAAGCTTCTTAGTTAATGTTGGCAGGGAAGCAAAGCAGGGGAAAAATGGCAGAGAGGAACAGGTGAGGACCACGTATAGTACCCAAAGTCACACTTCCATGACCCACCCAGACACACAACCACAAGTGTACTGATATGCTAGGCATTTCTCACTCCAATGAAGTTGACATATTGGGATTAACCTTCCTATACACGAGTATGCTCAGAGAAATATCAGACACAAGAAGAAACTGTATTTCACTATAAGAGCT
This sequence comes from Heterocephalus glaber, assembly GCF_000247695.1. Next base: position 19,053,365 of record NW_004624767.1, on the reverse strand, counting down.
ATCTGAATAGTCAATTCATAGAGACCGAAAGTAGAATAGTAAGGGGCAGTGGAGAGTTTTTAAATGAGTGTAGAGTTTCAATTTTTTTTCTTCTGGTACCGGGGATCGACCTCGGGTCCTTGTGCTTGCGCAGCAGGCAGCGAAACCACTGAGCTAAATCCCCGGCCCTAGAGTTTCAATTTTGCAAGATACAAAATCTGCACCAATGTGGAGATTGCATTTTTCTATAAACTAGTGGATTCTATTAGTTTTTTCTTTTTTTTCTGGTGGAGAGCTAACCTAGAGCCTCCCACAAGTTAGGCAACTGTTCCACCACTGAGCTCTACCCTAGCTCAGCCTCTAGCGTAATATTTTATATCTATATTTATTAGTAAAAGAGGTGTATACTTCGTTTGCCTTGTGCTTATCTGGCTCAGTAATCAAAATTAAACCAGTCTTAGTCAGGAGTGGTGGCACATGCCTGTATGTTCAAGCCTGGGCTATACTGTGAGTTCAAGGCCAGCTTGAACTACATAGCAAGACCCTGTCTCAAACACAAAAGAAAACAAAACACAACACAACACACCAGTTTCATGTTAGCTGGCCTTCCCTCCTTTTTCTATGCAGACTAGTTTTTGCTCAAAAATTGTAAAATTTCTGTATTGGTAAAAAAAAAACAAACTGCTGCCAATAAACTACACAAAAAACAAGCACGTTTTCCCTTCACCACAGAAGTCCTGTCCCTCTCTCAGGACTTCGTGTTGGAAAATAAACCAGCATGAATTCGCGAAGCATTTAGCACCTGGGGCTCGTGGGAAAGACGATAATCCCTCACAGTTAGGGTGATGGGATGAAGATGGTGCAGAGGCCCCAGGCGCTCCCCCTGCTCCGTTACTTAACCCTTGAAAACGGGAGCAGAAAACTCCAAGAGCTGGTGTTTACAGATGCAGAGAGAAATGCTACTTGGGTCCCCATAGTTGCTCAAGTCTGTCACCCATCTATTCCTTAATATTTATTGAGCATCTCTGGAACTCGAGGTGAACAGATTCACTTCCGACCCCACAAGGGGCTCCCTTAGTCTCCTGAGGAGCTCTCTCCCTCCTTTCTGGGGGCAGGGGATGAAACTCAGGACCCTTCGCATGCGGGGCCACAGCGGTACCACTGAAGTACACCCACACCCCGGCCCCTCTTTCCTCCTTTTCTTTCCCTCTCTCCTTCTCTCTCTTTCTTAAATCCAGGAATGTAAAAGCCACAATTATACTAAATATGCAAAAGAAAGAAGCCAGAAGAGAATACGTAAGAACAATAGTAGCTTTAGGGTGTGGCACTGCAGGGTGAGCTTTTTTCTTTCCATTTTCCTAATTCCAGGGCTGTTACGTCCTATTTACAACTTTAAATGAAGTTGCGCACGGCCAAGCGGGTGGGCCGCAGTGCCAACGAGTCCACGACTCAATTGCAAGGGACGTCCCTGCCTCGCTCCGGGGCCACCTAGGCCCTGCCTCACCGACAGGATCCAGTTCCAGCCCCAAAACGTTCTCAGGCCTTTCTCGGCCCTGGGCCGATCCGCGCTCAGCCGCAGGGCAGAGAACCAATCACTGTCCGCTTCCAAGTTCAATTCCTTTTTGGCTTCTGCCCTCAGCCAAAATGGCGCCAACTCGGAAGTTGCCGAGATTCTCGGCCTTGCCGAAGCAGGTCCGGAAGTTACCGAAGGAGTCCGGAAGTTGCCGAAAGAGAAGAGCGGGGAAGGAGGATGGCGGATATCATCGCAAGACTCCGAGAGGACGGGATCCATAAGCGTGTGATACAAGAGGGCCGGGGAGAACTCCCTGACTTTCAGGATGGAACCAAGGTTCGTGTCCAACCCCTCTTTCTCCCCGTCTCCATAGCGGCACGATGCGCGTGCGAGGCGGGAGGAGGATTTAGCCAAGAGGTTGCGCATGCCCATGGAGTGGCGGCCAGTGACCCTACAGCTCACGTGAGGAGCTCGACGCTGATTGGTTTGGATTTAAGTAAGGGGTGAATTCAAATGCGTCTGCCACGCCCCCCGGCTTGGCCTTCTTTCTGTATTGGTCTGGGAGGCCATCAGTCATCTCAACAGGTTGAAAGGTCGTGGTGTGTGTGTGGGGGAATCCTGATCTCAGTGAGAGTCCTGCGACCTTTGAGTTTCAGAGCCCATGATCCATTATAGATGGGAGGGCCTGTCACTCATTGTTTAGATGTGGAAACTGAGGCCTTAGGACTCGAAAGCCTGGAGACAGGGCCCAGAGGTCAGATTTTCCCTACCAGAATCCCTTGGCAGTTTTCCTAGAGCTCTAGTATTATGGCCTGGAACAAATGAGGGCTACGAATTAAAGAGCCACTGCCTTTCTCCTTTTCTTATCCAGGCCTCCAGCTCCAACTTCCCCAGTGTCCTCCCCGAAACCCCAACCCGAAACAACCCACCCCGAGACAATTCACAGCTCCAGGCTTTCCTGCTTCTCCGCCTGCAGTTCTTACCCCGGGGTGCCATTCTTTTGAGTAGGGAGCAAAGGGGTAGCTCTGTGCCCAGCAGAGCAGTCATGTAGGACATGCATGTAGATCCAGGACGTGGGTAAAAATCCTGGCTGGTACCAGGGAAGCCAAGAGAGCGAGATACCCTGAATGAGTATATGCTTCCTGGCCAGCAGCGAGCCAGGTCGTGTGGGTGGATCCTGGCCTGGTGCAGCACCAGTGCTGTGAGCGCAGAGGGGAGCTGTGTAGCTCTCTAGTGATCAGCGGTGTTAAGAAGGATCTTGCTGGCCAAGGTGTCCCACACCTGTAATCCAACTATTCAGGAGGCTGAGACAGAAGTATTCCTAATTCCAGGCTAGCTTGGGCAATTTAGTGAGACCCTGTCTCAAAATTTAAAAATAGAAAGGGCTGCAGGATGTAGCTGAGTGGTAGACCACTTATCTAGTATGTGCAATGCCTTGGGTTCAATTCCCCAGTGCTGTGAAAAGCAAAGAAATAAATAGATTTCTAAGAAGAAAGTGGGTGTGTGGTGGGTTGCATGCCCCTGTAGGCTTGGCAGAAGGGCATGGCGAGGGGCATTCTGGATGGAACAGAACCAGAAGGAGAGAGCAACATAAAGGTAGAGATCTGTAAACAGCAGCACCCAAAGAACAGAAGCAGGTAGTATTGCCAGGGCTGGGAATGTAGCTCAGTGGAAAAGCATTTTCCCAGCATTTTAAAGGCCTTGGGTTTGATCCCCAGCAGCAAACCAAACAAAAGCAACAAATCAGTTGCCAGCATGGTCTGGGTGCTCAGTCTGTGAGCGTGTGCTACATGCCTCACAAGTTTATTTCCTTTATTTCCCACAAAGCAAGATAAGTATTTGTTGATTTGATTTTACTGATGCAGAAGCCAGATTCAGAGAAGCAGCTCGGTGTGGGTGTGCCTGTTGAGAGCAGGGCCTCCTCTAACCATATCCTGTCGAGAGTTCAGTCTTTAGCCTGCTCCTCTCCACACTCACTTTGAGATGATCTCGTCTCTTTAGAAAGTCTCCCTGTCTGGATTACTCCCAATTATGCATCCAGATCTCTAGCTTTTTTACCTCTCCCTTAAGCTGGATCTGCAGCAACCTCCTCTCTGTCCCCACCCAGAGTTCCCCATGGCAACTCAGTCTTAACCTGCTCCACTGGAGACTTCTCTAGTCCATTATTGTCCAGGTCGAATTGTTGGTCCCCTCACTCTCTTCCCTGCCTCTCTCCTTGCCCCTTACAAATTCTTCTCATCCCAGTGCTGTTCTTGGAGCTGCCCAATGGCTCCCATCTCAGAGTGAAAACCAAAGTCCTCACCATAGCCTACAGGTCTCATGGAGTCCATCCCTGCCACTCATGACCCCATGGTGTCCCCCACCTTGCTCCCCTTCCCCGAAACACTGGCCTTGCTGCCTTTGAATGTACCTCATACTGCCCTACTGCAAGACTTTGGATCTGTTGTTTCGGGATTTAGAAGTATTTGCCCAGTATGGTCTCCTCTCCCCTCCCTTCAATCTCTGCTTAAATGTTTCCTCCTCATTGAGACCCTTGCCCCACCACTGTTTAAATGAGCCCTCCCTTACTCTGCCATATTGTATTATTTTCTGATCTAAAGCACTCAGCTTCACTTGCCACAGCATTCTGTTTTTTCACAGGGCTGTCTCCTTCCTCTAGAAGTTCCTGGGAGCCCTTGGGGACTGGGGCCTTTAAATTTTTTTTTTTAAATATATTTATTTTTGAGACAGGGTCTCGCTTTGTGGTTTAGGCTGACCTGGAACTATGTAGCCCAGGATGGCCTCTAATTTGCAGCAATCCTCCTGCCTCAGCCTCCTGAGTGCTGGGATTACAAGTGTGGGCCACTAGTCCCAGCTTGGGACTTTTGTCTTTTTTGTTCATTGCTGTGTTCTGGTATCTGGCCTAGAGCTGGGATGCATAGTAGTTGCTTAGGAAGTACTTGTGGAAGGCATGATTGTTACTGGACTGCTTGGGCTCTCCTCACAGCACAGCCACCCGCTAGCCAGGTCTCGGCCCCTTTCTTTCCTCTCTCTGACTTAGCTTTTTCACCGGGGTGGGGGTTAAGGCAGGTGTAGGTCAGGGAGCCCCTGGGTGAGTGCCATCCCTCGTGCCATCTGCAGGCTGGGGGTGGACTTGTCCTTGGGTCAGGTGACTGCTTTCCCTAATCTCCATGTGGCCTGCAGGCCACATTCCACTACCAGACGCTGCACAGCGATAACGAGGACACTGTGTTAGATGACAGCCGGGCCCGGGGCAAGCCAATGGAGCTCATCATCGGCAAGAAGTTCAAGCTGCCTGTGTGGGAAACCATCGTGTGCACCATGCGCCAGGGGGAGATCGCCCAGTTCCTCTGTGACACCAAGGTACCCTCCTGTGCCTGTCTGGAGTGTCTGCCTCACTGTACCCTGTTCCCCATTCCCAGGGCCCCCACCCTGGCTTCACCACCACCAGCTCTCTCTGGGCCATCACACCAGTCTCTGACTGGTATCCTGGCCTCTATTCCCATCTTCTCCTGTCCATGAGCCAGGGGAGTTGTTCTACAGTACAGACCTCCAGGGCTCCTGCTCACCATAGGGTGTAGTGCGTGCCTGGTCACATGGCCCCTGCTCTTGTCCCCTCCAACTCAAAACCCTTCACCATTCGTTTCCATTCCTCATGGCCAAGACTCTCCCTGTACTTCAAAGCCAGTACCTATGTCACCACTCCTAGGAAGCCCTCCCTGACTGCCAGTGGTTGACTTTATCCCTCTTCTGGGTCCTCCAGTCCTCACGTACTGCACGACCAGAATCTGGTCTCCTGTTACCTGGTCCTAAGCTATACAGGTTAGGGCTCTGGGCCATTTACCTCTTTTTTTTTTTTTTTTTTTTTTCAAAAAAACAGGGTCTCACAGGTTGGCCTTGAACTCTTTGAGACCTTCCTGCCTCAGCCTCCTGAGGCTACAGGCTTGGGCCACCACACCCAGGCCCATTTACTTCTTTTTGTTGTTGTTGTTCAGAGTTAGATTATGTTTTGTCTTGGAAGACACTATTGCTACTTTTTTTCCATTTACTTCCTAATTGCAGATGGAAGCCAACCCAGAGCCAAGGTTCAGGAAATGCCTGTGAATTTCAGCCCAGCAGTCTGCCCTGCTGACAGCAGAGGGCAGTGGGGGGCTCTTAGACTCATCCCCACCATCTCTGCAGCCTTTCCAAGTGAAAAGTTAGAGGCTTGGTGCCCTTTACCCATCTCCCCCAGGGGTATTGCATGGGCCCTGACTTGGGTAGGGATGGGAGGAAGAGGTGCAGACCATCCTGAGGAGTTCAGCTTGTGGGAGGTAGAGGAGGAGGAGGAGGAGGCAAGAAGTCCACTAGAAGGATGGGGAGACAGGCAAAATGTTGGGCAGTGTAGTGGGGCAGTGTCAGGTTTGATAGCCAGAGAGTATGGCAGGGCTGGAGCTTCACCAGGAAGGAGGGGTGAGAGGCAAACAGCGCCCCGAGGGAACAGCCCTCTGGTGTTTGACTGGCGCTGGCCTGTGCCTCTTGTCCTTGTTAGATGGTGATGGGGAGGGGGCTGGGCTGCTTGGACCCAGCAAGCCCCAGCCCACACTGACAGAGCCACTGTGTCCACTTGCCCACCTGCAGCATGTGGTCCTGTATCCCCTGGTTGCCAAGAGTCTCCGAAACATTGCCGCAGGCAAGGACCCCCTGGAAGGCCAGCGGCACTGCTGTGGCATTGCCCAGATGCACGAGCACAGCTCTCTGGGCCACGCCGACCTGGACGCCCTGCAGCAGAACCCCCAGCCTCTCATCTTCCACGTGGAGATGCTGAAGGTGAGGCCCCTAAGCCCCAGCCCTCATAGGCCACTGCTGTACTGCCTTAGGGCAATGCCGACCTGCCTTCCCACCTAGGAGGGGCCAGTGGATGGTCTGTTTCCAGGGTGGGGTAGGGACAAGAAAACTGCCGGGCCCCTGCTCTTCCTTCAGGGCCCCAAAGATCACCACCTCCTGCCCCCCCTGCTTCCTTTATTATTTGTCCTTGAGCTGACCATTTCCTTCCTAGGCTTTGAAGGCAGTAGGAGTTCACATACTTCCTCATTTGCTTGAGGAATCTTCCCATGGAACATAATCCCTGCCAGGACAGGGATGTTCACTGTCGTGTTCATTGGTCTGTTCTTTGTACCTGGCACAGTTCTGGGGACAGAGATGCTGTGTGGACATGTGTTGAGTGGCCCATGCATGGCCCTGGAAAGTGATGACTTCTGGCATCTGATGTCTGGAGGCCCAGCTGCTCTAGGTGCTGATTGAGTCTGTAGCTGGGGACCCTTGGGTGCTTCTGGGCTCTGCCTTGATTTGGCTCATGCCCTGGTAGGTGGAGAGCCCCGGCACATACCAGCAGGACCCATGGGCAATGACAGATGATGAGAAGGCAAAGGCAGTGCCGCTCATCCACCAGGAGGGCAACCGTTTGTACCGAGAGGGGCATGTGAAGGAGGCGGCTGCCAAGTACTATGACGCCATCGCCTGCCTCAAGAACCTGCAGATGAAGGTGCGCTGGGGGCTGTGGTGGGTGGGTAGAAGGTGATGAGGCAGAACCAGGGGCCTGGTCTCAGTGGCTACCCTGTCCGTCCCCATGCCCACAGGAGCAGCCTGGGTCTCCTGACTGGATGCAGCTAGACCACCAGATCACACCACTGCTGCTTAACTACTGCCAGTGCAAGCTGGTGGCCGAAGAGTACTACGAAGTACTGGACCACTGTTCCTCTATCCTCAACAAATATGATGGTGAGCACTGGGTGCCGGGCTGCCATGCTTTGAAAACCCCATCCTGAGCTCCCCAGATGCCTCTATCCAGGCAGGGCCAGGGCTCATGCAGTATGAGTGGTCTAGTGGAGCAGGAGTGGTTTGTCCTCTTCAGGTCAGCTAGGGCTCTCCCAAATGGGCCTGTGGTGCCAGATGGGGCCAGGCAGCTAGATGGTCCCCTTCATGCCCTTCTGTGCCTGCTGCCCGCTGGTTCCCCCATAGACAACGTCAAGGCCTACTTCAAGCGGGGCAAGGCCCATGCAGCTGTGTGGAATACCCAGGAGGCCCAGGCAGACTTCGCCAAGGTGCTGGAGCTGGACCCTGCCCTGGCGCCCATTGTGAGGCGTGAGCTACGAGCCTTGGAGGCACGGATCCGGCAGAAGGATGAGGAGGAGAAGGCCCATTTCTGGGGCATCTTTTCCAACTGACGGTCTCAGCCCTACTCTCAGTGCTACCCTACTAAGCCCATTGCTGTGCTGCCAATCATGTCGCCGACACGTCTTGCTTCTCTGTATATAAAGGCCTTATTTATCTCTCTGGGTCTGCTGAACCTATGCATTAAGAGGGCTGGTCATCACTTGCCGTTTACTTGGGTGGCTGGGGAGGCAAAGGATTAGTGTTCTTATCCTAGCACCCCACTAGTCAGCTCTGAGACCTCTGGGCCTCAGTGTTCCTGACAGAGAAATGGGGGAGTACTTCTTACTGGTGGGGGCTGGGGAGCCCCAGCAGCCTCTAGTCTTAAGGGGGAGATAAAGTGGGGTAGTCTCCAGTATAGTTCTCTCTATCCAGCCTTTGGTCCCTTGGTCTCAGCTTCTGAAAACAGAGGTTTCATTTGGAGGACACAGAGTGAAAAGAGAAGCCAGGTAGGACCTGAAAACTCAAATATAAGCTGAGGCGAGGGTCACTGGAGCCTGGGTTGACTGTCTGGGAAGAGCAGAGGCCAGAGCCCATCATAGCCTTGCCTCATGACCCTGGGTAGGTCCTAGCCCCTTTCTGCACTTTACTAGAAGCTGGGCAGCCAGGCAGATGGACGGTCGGTAGGATGCAGGTGTTTATTTTCATGGTTTTACACACAGTGGAAAAGCTGTTGGGCCCTTGCCCACTCCCTCCCCCCACCCCTGGGAATGGGTCCCCCCACGAAAGGAAAGTAATACTGAGGGGCACACGGATGCAGGGTGTGCGCCTGGGGGCCAGGACTGGGACCAAAGATCCAGGCCCCCAGCCTCCCACACACAGCTGCTTGGGCCTCTTGAGTCTCTATAAATAACTCAGGTCCAGCCACATCTTGGCCTCACTCTTCGCTGTCCAACTTGAGGCTGATGCTCCGAGCTTTGCCTCGTGCCAGGGTGGTGGGTGGCGTTCCGGGTCCGTCGCGCTCTGCCTGGCTGGCCCCCCTGGAGCGAAGCAGCTGGCTCTGTTTTCGGAGGAAGTCCACAGGGGCAGCTACGCCATAGCTGCTCTTGGCCAGGGCAGCCCTTGGGGGTCCTGGGGAGGCGTGAGAGTGGGAACCTGCTTCCAGCTGGCCCAGGTGTGCTACATAGCCATCTGACAGGAACTGTGAGCAGAAATGAGCAAGGAAGAGAGAGAGGATGGGCAGCCTGGGGCCCACACCCTCCCCTCCCCTTACTCCTATGGCAGGGTAGGGGGAGAGGGCAATGTCAGCAGATGACAGGTCCAGCTCAGCCTTAGAGCCTTCTCCCAGTAGACAGGCTCTCCTGGCAGTGAGCCAGGGCACCTTGGCTTTGCTCCCACCTCTGCCCCTCCTTGAGCCTACCTCATCTGTAAGGTGGAATCTTAGGGGGAAAATAACAGCAGCTAACATTTAGCAAGCACTCACTTGTACCCAGTCCCAAGCCTGCTGATGTGCCCTAGAGCTTTTGATCTTTGTGACTGACTGAAGAGGTCAGTGCCAGTATCATTTCCAATTTATAGATAGGAACCAGAGGATCAGAAAGGTCAAGGCCCAAGCCCAAGGCCATGGTGAGTGGAACCAGCATGTGAAGTCTTGGCATGCTCCAGCCTAGAAGCCTGACAGTCCCAGCTACCCATGGCCCCTGCCTGAGGAGGATCCCAGGTTCCCTGAGGCTGCTGAAGCCTCACACCTGCCCCTTCCTCAGTCCAAACACAGTGGATGGTTCTGAGGCATCAGCCGCAGGCTCCTGTGCCCTGGCAGGGTCCCAGTCATCCCTTGGCCCTCACCTGGCATTGTGCCTGCAGCTTCCGCACAGCACGGCCCACGATGTATGTCTGGCTGGGGGATAGGCCTAGAGCTGCATATACAGCCACGTCTTTGGGGGACCCGTACCCAGCCACGATGTTCAGTTCTACCTGTGGTGAGAAAAGCCAGTTAAAAGTCCTAAGGGGGGCCAGGGATCTAGCTCAGTGGTTTCACTGCCTGCTGCCCAAGTGCAAGGCCCCGAGTTTGATCCCCGGTACCCAAAACAAAACAAAAAACAAAACAAAAGTCCTAAGGGGATAGGGCTGTGCTGCTGGGGTGGGGCTTGTGGGGATCTCTAGTTAGGATTTTCGGGGAGGGCTAGCTGGGCGGAGGTGGGGTCATATGGTACTCTGACCCACCAAGGCAGGACTGACTCAGTCTCCCTAGTTGGCCCATAAGAACAGGCCCAACGGCCCAAGTATGGGTTTGGGGCCAGTGGAGTGAGACCAAATGAGGTTTGTCTGTCCAGTCTGAGGCAAGGATGGGTCAGGACCCTCCCCAGCCGCACCTCCTGCATTAGGCTCTGCAGAAACATTGCCTTCTGCCGCAGAGGGTCATGAGTGAGGCCATCACAGAAGGAGACCACTCCGTGAGGGAAGTTGTGCTGTGACAGCCAGGCCACTACACGGTGCTTCTGCATATCGGGCCGGCCTGTTACATACACGATCAGATAGCCTGCGTCCTGCCAGTGCCTGCCGGGAGAGAGTTGGTCAGCTCCATAGGCCGGCAGTGGGTGCCGGTCATCATGGCAAACAGGGCAGCACCTCCTACCTGACCACATCCACGGCGCCAGCGCGCACCTTGGGGTCACTGCCCATGATGGAGACACTGGCAGTGAAGGAGCCATCAATGCTGAAGACCACGGCCTCTGTGCCTCGGGCCACCACCGTCAGGCAGCACTCTGCGTATGTGTGGTCGCCCCTGTGGCCCAGGGGGCGTGAGTGTGAGCCCAGTGGGGCCTGGCCAGGTGGAGCCCTGTCCCACAGAGGCCCAGCCCGCCTGTGCTCACCTGACCACCATGCGCACCGGGTAGACACCAATGCCCAGTGCACGCTCTGAGGGCACCGGGAAGGTAAGGCGGCCCGAGCTATTGGTGACTTCAGTGCCAAAGTGGATCCACTTGCCTGAGAGTGGCTGTGTCATGATATAGACATCCACCTGGAAGGGAGAGGGGTGGGAAGGTCCTTGGGAAAGCAGTTTCCAGGTACCTCCCCAACCAGAGTGGAGGTGAGCAGAGGCCAGCCTGTCTTTGGTGGTGGGAGGTGCTAGGGGCTCAACCTCTGCATATCAGGAGCTATTCCTAGAACAGGGCCCACAATAACAGGGCCCACAATACCAGGGCCCAGGGTTTCTGAGTCCTGACCTTCTCTCCAGTGAGTGTGACCACATCCAAGGGCCCGTACATGAAGCGCCCGTTCAGCACCTGGGAGCGGCCCTCACACACCACAGTGTCGCTGGCCCGGTGGTTGGAAGTGACATTCTGGCAGGAGGAGACAATATGAGCCCTTCGCTGGAAAAGGATGGGGCTGTTTGGGGGTGAGGGGTGGAAGGTCGGGGGGAACCTCCTCCACACTGGTGGCAGGGCCAGAGGGGGCAGGGAGGCCAAAAGGAACGTGAGAGGCCCGAGGATTGAGGGACATGCCTGTCTGTTGACCCTGATCAGATAGATCTGTGGTGGGAGGGGAGCGGAGGATGATGCAGGTGGGGGTGAACATGGATCCAAGTGGACTCCGTGGGGTTAGGGAGGCAATGTGGAGACCACAAGTTCCCAGGGGCAGGGCCAAGGCCATAGTGGGTGGGGCACTACTGAGAAAGAGGAAGTGGGGCCAGGACCATAGTGGCCAGGGTGGAGCTGGGAAAGTCTGTCTGGGATGGGGTGTGGTGCTTGGTGGGCTGCTGGGGACCCAGCAGCAGCTCGCTCCAGAGGGACGAAGGGGTGAGGTACATACCCGGATCTTGACCTGCGTGCGTTTGCGCTGCCACTTCTCCCTGGGGAATGCTGGGCTGTAGATGGATGGCTCCTCGAACTCAGCCAGCTGTGGTTGCTCTTTCTCTATCACCTGCATGGGATACAGGGGAAGGGGAAGACTAGCTGTCCCTTAGTCCAAGACTCCATACCTCCTCTTCCCATTTCCCATCCCACACCTCTGGGTCCACTCACCTGGCGCAGGATAAAGGCTACCACATCTGCTGACTCCCAGTAGCTGGCGTGGAAGAGGTGGGGCAGTGTGACTGTGGGAAAGGAGGTGAGCGCCTCGGGACAATACAGAGAGTAGTCGATCCTCTTGGTCCCCCACCAGCGCTCCAGGACTGCATGACCGAAGCAGGCAGTCAGGGTGGCCCACTGTCCTATGCCCATGTGCCTGGCCCAGGGGTGCGCTTCCCTCCCTCCTTTCCACCAAGCTTGATCTTTGCCATGTCCAGGGGCTGATGGGGGAGGGGTTCAGTGCAAATTTGGAGCAAAAGGCTATTTTATGGGATACCCCACCCCTACCCCCACCCCAGGCTGGACTGCCCATGCAAATGGCAGGCTGACTTACTCTTTTTTTTTTTTTTTTGGTACCGGGGATCAAACTCAGGTCCTTGCGCTTGCACAGCAGGCAGCGAAACCACTGAGCTAAATCCCCGGCCCCTAAGGCTGACTTACTCTTAACCACCTCACTGGTGGTGCTGGGGGCTGCTGGCTGGGCTGATGACTCTGTGCCTAACTCATTGCCCTTCCAGAAGGCACCACTGGCTGAGGTGGGCGTGGAGGGCACCATCATCTCCAGCTCCTCTAGAAAGAGGCCTGAATGGGTCTGCAGAGTGTCAGCTGAGGGAAGAGGGCATCCTCAGCAGCAGGCCAGGCCAGGCTGCCCTCCTGTCTTCCCAGTCAGAAGACCAGGTCAGCAGAGCCCCTGCCCCTCCACCAGCTCCCCTCCCAGCCTCAGGTCTTGTCTGAGGCTACACAGTCCTGCATCAATCAGGGTGGAAGGTGTGTGTGTGTGTGTGTAGAGGGGCATTGTCTCCACTTAGCTAACAGAGTACCCAGCTGCATTCCTGCCAGAATGCCTGTGACACTCTCATGAGGCTAGTGGGGACCCAACTGCATAGACTTGTACATGCCATGTACTCAAGTGTGCATGGAGTCACAGAACACTGCTACACAAAGATGGCGGGAGCCACATAAATGCTGGCTGCTGTCAGACACCAATATGCTAGTGCACCTCTGCTTCTTCTCTTTAGGTTAGTTAATGCCACTGACCCCCAATTTGGCACACAAAGTCTTGGGAATCGAGACCCTCCCAAGGGGCCAGGGGAGGGCTCCTTGGTCCTGGGAGTGGTGAAGGAGAGATTATCATGATGTGAGAACTACCCATATCACTACTACCTCCTCCCTCCCTGTTGGCGTCTTCCTCTCCTCCCTTTTATCATGGCTAGGGCATACCCAGAAGGAGGGACGAGCCATCTCCCAAGGGGAACTTCTGGTATCGGGGCACAGCCAGTGGGGCAATGGCCTGGAACTTGGGGGCCAGTAGGGGCTCCAGGCGGGAGGCGCAGGGGTCGGCCGCGTGGAAAAGGTTGTAGATCTGCTCGCAGGCTGGGCGCATCTGGGCCACTGGGGTAATGGGAAGACAGAGAAGGTGGGAAGGGGGTTCAGCTGGCCATCCTGGGAGGCAGGGGGTGTGGACAGAGCACCCTGACTTGCTGTGTCAGCCCTTCTCAAACTGTACTCTGGGAAGTCACCAGGCTCCTGCTTAAAGTGACACAGGTCTCGGGCCAGGGATTTAGCTCAGTGGTTTCGCTGCCTGCTGCGCAAGCACAAGGACCTGAGTTCGATCCCTGGTACCAAAAAAAAAAAAAAGGACAAAAAAAGAAAGTGACACAGGTCTCTTGGCTAAACAAAGATCAGGTCTTTCAGTTGGCCACTGTGGCTCTTCAGGATGAAGCATTTCCCGAGCCCATAGGACCCCTTCTCCTGCAGAGTATCTCCTGGCTGTGATGTTCCTCTCAGAGAACTTTGAGAAACAGCCTTGACAAGTCCTTTCTTTCTGGGTTTCTGCTTTCCCTTCTCTAGCCAGGCCATTAAACTGGCCCAGTGGGGAATGGCAATAATAATGGCATGGTCACAGGTGAGATCAAAAGGCCAAAGGAGATAGGGCAAGAGCAGGGACAGGCCAAGGGGGAACTCCCACCAAGGGCTCACCTTCCAAGGCAGGCATCACAGTTTTGCGCAGAGCCAGCACCAGGCCCAGGGGGGAGCCGAAGAGGAAGAAGCCGGAGACCTTGAAGTCGAGGCGGGATGTGTTGGAGGGGCCATCAGGAGCCTCAGCACTGGCAGCAGGTGGGCAGGAGGCTGTGCTTGCCCACCGGGGCTCCCCCAAGGAGGTGGTTGCAGACAGCGCCTGCAAGCTATGGGAGAGGGGGCTTCTCAGTGCTGTTGCCTCTGAAGTGTATCCTGTGCCAAGGGAAAGGGTGATGGGGCATGGATGTCACCTGTTCTGGGAGCCCTCAGGCTCAGGACTGGCCATGTCACTGGGGGTGCGCTGGGCAGGCAGGGCTGAGGGTTCTGGGCTGGCTCGACCCAGGGCCTCTACCCCATCTACCAGTGGGTCCCGCACTGGGCCGACTTCTGGGGAGAGCAGCTCATTGTTCTAGGTGGAACAAGGACAGAACCAGCCTTAGGCCTGAGACCATCTGATTTCTAGTTAACTTGGAAGCAAGGACAGAGGCTGGGGTAGGTGGGGCAGAGGATACTTGAATTTAAGAGGCAGGTGGGGACCTGCCTGCACACAGAGAGATAATATGCCAAGGGCAGAGACCTAGAGATGGAGAGAGACAACCCCCTTCCTGAGGAGGCTGGGTTTGGCCACACTGACCATGCTCCCACGGCGGCTGCTGCCCCGACTCCCTGTGCCCGCGTTGGCACTATGGCAGAGCGCATCAAAGCCCAGGATGCCACCAACACCGTCTCCAATCAGCACAACCTGCATGAGAGGGTGGGCACCACTGAGTGGACTTGCTACCACCCAGGCTGGGCCACAGCCAGCGCTGCAGTGGACAGCTTGGTTCCCGGGAACATGCCTAACCCCCGACCTGCCCACAGAAGCCAGTGCCCTCCGATGAGCGCAGAAAGGCTGCATAGGCCTGGTTGGTACGGGCGATCACAGTGGCCACAGCGCCTTGGTAGCGGGAGGATGAGGTAGCCAGCAGTGGCAGGGCAGCCAGTGGAATATGGTCCTGGGAGCGGGACAGGCTATCACCATCATGGCTGTAGGGGCTCAGGCTGTAGGAAGAAGGGGTATGGAGGGTGGATAAGGAAACTCCAGTCCCACCACTGCCACCCAAGCCCCCTGGGCCTACTAGCAAGCCCTGGCACCCTGGTCCGGTGTGGGGCATTAGATCTAAGAGTTATTTGAGTCATTCATTGATCAGAAACAGGCCCAGCCATGACCAGAATGACCTAGGTTATTGGCTCCTCTTGCCCTCATGGTACCTCCCTCGTCCTAGGAGGCCTTAAGTAGCTGTCTGCACCTTGGGGACCCTGTGTGTCCCCTGCCCTTCCACCCCTGGTCAGTACTTGGAGACAAGGGCATAGGCAGCAGCGCAGATGGGTGGGCAGGGCACCACTCGCAGTGCCACATGGCCCAGGGCCTCAGGGAAGTGGATGCGGGTGACCGCCTCGAAGGCTGAGCTCAGCGTCTGCACATCCGCCTGCTTGGAGTTGGCGTCTCCAGGCCCAGAGTCCAGGATGTTGCCGCTGTGCAGGATGAGGAAGAGGACGTGGACTGGGCATGCCTCAGCCCCAAGCTCCCTGGCTCCATCTGGGCCCTGTGGGGGCAGTGGGTGCCTGGGTGTCAGAGCAGTGGCAGGGCCAGCACATGGGTAATCTTCCACCTGGAGCTGACTATACCCACCTCCGAGTCCCTGGGTGCTTGGACCCCATCTTCAGTGCCTTTAGTGGCCTCGATTCCAGGGTCTGTAGGGCAGAGGAAAGCTAGTGAGGGGGACCAGGGGACCACTGGCAACCCCTCATTTGGCACTTTAGGTGCCTGTGTCCCACCCCATCTTCCTCTCCCCTGATTCTGCCAGGCCATTTCAGATTCTAGGCTTTTCCTTATGCCAACCCTGCTGTTGTTCAGAGATGCCTCTTCTGGCATGCCTGTTCGCCCTGCAAACTTCTAATTCTCCCCCATCCAACATGGTAGCCACTAGCCATGTATGGCTATTTGCATTTAAAGGAACTAAAATGAGGTACAAGAAAAAAAAAATGCAGTTCCTCAGCCACACTGGTCCTATTTCAAGTGCTTGATTAGCCATGTGTGGCTGGTGGCCACCATTTGCGGTTGCGTAGACCTGGATTATTTCCATCATCACGGACACTTCTTTTTTGGTACCAGGGATCAAACTTGGGTCCTTGCATTTGTGAGGCAGGCGGCGGAACCACTGAGCTAAATCCCTGGCCCACAGACACTTCTGTTGCACAGTGCTGGTCTAGTCCTTCAAAATCCACTGCAGACATCAGCCTCTGTGTGAAGTCTTCTGGAATCCCAGTGACAATTCCTCCATTGTGCTCTGACCCTTGTCTGCACTCTAATCGTCTGTCCCTCCACCCATTATCCATTCATTATGCATCTGAATATTAATGACATTTAATTTAGGAATGAATTGTTCTGAGTTCTTGCTGCATATGGGGTGATGTTAGCTGGTGTCCTGAAGTATTTTTTTTTTTTTTTTTTTTTTACCTGGAGCTCCCTCTGCCTTGATTGGGGAGGCAAAGGCATCGATGAAGTCATTGGAGTTCCACTTGGTCATCTCCTTGGGGAAGACCTCATCACTGTCCGAGAAGCCTTCTGAGGGGAGAATGGGCTGCGTCAAGCAATGGGAGGAGCTGCTCAGGGACACCCATCCCCCAACAGGGCCTTGGTACTGACCATGAGCATCAAAGAACTCTTCCTCGGAGCTGTTCTCAGAGTCTCTGGCAATGTTCTGCATGCGCCACTCAGACAGGCTCTGGGGAGACATGCCCCCTGCAGGGCCAGCTGGGCCTTAACTTGGGAGCCCAGCCCTGAGCAGGTAGCTCCCTCCCGCCCTGGTCCCTGTGCCCCAGCCTCACCTCCATGTTGGGATGAGTAGGAGGAACGGGAGGATGAGGACCACTGCTTCCCAAAGCTGGCATCAGGTGAGGCATCAGGGTCAGGGGGGTCCTTAGGACCATCAGGGGTGCTGGCATTGCTGGTTCCAGGCTGGGCCTCAGTGCTGGGTTTTCCAAGGGGCTGGACCTCTGGCCCCTCACTGCCTGTGTTGCACTTGGCCATGCGCTGGGCCAGCATGCGGGCAGTCTCCTCCTCTAGTGCCCGGATGTCAGCCATGCTCAGCTCTGTCCACTCATCCTGCCAGCACCAGGCCTGGCGGTGGGCCCGCAGCATCACCCGACGCAGACCTATAGGTGGGCAGGCATCAGAGCTCCCCCCAGCCCATTTCCTTGTCCTGTAGCCACATGTGCAGACTTGGAGTTTGGAGTTTGGGTAACGATTACCCTGGGCATAGCACCCACCAAAAGCCACAAAGTAGGCCAGGGCCAGTGCTCTCCAGGGGGCAGAGTGAAACTGGGGCATTTTTCCTGCCCTACTTCCTTCCCTGCCCACTGCCTCAACTATCTTTCTGGACTCTCTGACTCAGAACTGACCCCACTCCACCACTCCAACAGCTGGGACCAGTGCTTGTTCCTGCTTGCTTTCAGCTGGCTCCCTGCTGACTTCTGAGGAGCTAACAGTTAATTAGGGTGTTAACAGTTAATGAAATTGTTGATGGTTAATGAAGGTGTTAATAGTTAATTGAAGTGTTGGCACTCCATGAAGGCTGCAGTGAAAGACGAGACCCATTCAGGGATATTTTCATTTCAAGCAGAGGAATAAAGTTAGAAACTCTTAAATATTTAGAAAACAAAGTGATAATAGTTGAATTATAAACTTCCGGAAGAAAATATATCAGAATCTTAATAGTAGTTCTATGTGAGTGTTTTTAATTTTCTTATTTATGCTCTGCTATTTTTCCAAATGTAGCACTGGAGTCCACATCATACTCTAAACTAAATTTCCTCATCTGTATAATGGGAATAATAAAAGTTCTTAGCTTGTAAAGGTGTTATGGGAGGTGCTGAAGGAGATCTTGCATGAAAAGTGATTTACAAAGGAGGTTATGATCACCCAGTCAATATTAGTTCTTACTATTGGGCCCAACCTCTTCCTCATTTACAGAAGGGGAAATTAAGATGTCAAAAGGCCAGTGGCTTTCTGGAGGTGCCATGGGGGAGGGGTTAAGTAGTGGAGAGAACTGGGCTGCTGGACTTCCCACCTAGGGATGGTCCTCCTATGTGCAGGTGGCTCACTTCTAAAGCTGGGAGGGAAGGCAGGGCTGAGCTGCAGGAGTTGGGGCAGGGAGGTTTAGGAGAGGTGCAGAACAGGGGCTCCTGGATGCCAGGGCCAGAGGCTGGGACTGTGAACTGGGGGTGGGTGGGGGGACCCTGGAGAGAGTGATATCAAAGTCATAGCTCCTTAGCCTGCATCCCTTGGCAGGTTGTTTTTTAGGGCTGGTGACCCTCCTGAGATTCTCTAAGTCTTGTGCAACTCACAGGGTGATGGAGAATCTTAATGTCAGCGGCACGATGGACCTCTGAGACCATCTCGTCAGCTTTTTGCCCTCTTCTTTGGTACCTCAAGGCAGGCTCCCTTGACCCTCAGCCAAAAAAGTATTTCACCCCAGATGGAAATGATGGCTTCATGATTCTTTGTCCCAGTAGAGAGGAGCATCCCTGGCTGCAAGCATGGGGCCTGGTACATGCTGGTAAGCAAAAACCTGCCTCAGGTAGGTGCTCACCGACATCATGGATGAACTGCTCAATCTTGGCCTGCATGCCCCAGTAGCGGAACTCAACCTTGCACAGCTTATAGGCACACATGAGGGGTCCTGTCTGGGCTGCTGTCCGGGCCCAGTCATCAGCCAGTGGCCCTCGACCTGTCTTGACAGAGCGGTATAGCCGAGGGTCCTCTTCTGCTTTGTACTCGCCTGGGGCCACTGCATCCCGCACAATGTCGATGGTGTCTGAGGGGTTCCAGCAGCAAGCACTGATCAATGCCAGCCCCTTCAACCCCCCTCCCTTCCCCAGGGATTGGGAGGACAGGGTGACCCTAATAGCTCCAGGTCTTACCCAGGATACGCTGTCTCCTTTCAGCCCCATTCAGGTTGAACACATTTGGCTGCTGCCCTCCATCGGGTAGGTAATAGGTTTCTATTTCAATGGAGAATTTCTCCACAAAGGGGCAGGTGTACCTGAGCAAAGGGCAGAGGTGAAGGTCACTACTGTGCTACCCAGGAGTGCTCTCATGGCCCCAGACCTGTGCCTTCCTTAGCCACTCACCGGGTTCTTGTGTAGGGGTAAGCATTCCAGGATTCCTCTTCTACCTGCAGGGCAGCCTTGGGCAGCAGTGCCCGAAACCAGCCTGGGATGTGGGAGCCCACGTGGTACACCTTGTGTGTGTACTGCCCGCTGCCTCCAGGCCCATCCGTGTATGGCCGGTTGGCCAGGATCTCCACACCGCTGCCCTCACCACTAGACTCCTCCCGGCTCTTTTTCTGCAGCCCAGGGCAGGGCAAAACAGAATGGGGAGTTCAGCCCAAGCTTAGCTCCTGAGGTCCCCAGGTTAGGTCTGGTCCCCTGCACAGCCTTTTCAACTCCCAGAAACCCAACCTTGGCCCTTGTAGCTCTCCAGGATCAGGATCAAGGGCACTGCCCTGTTTCCCATGGAGTTCTACAACCCAGAACTCAATTCAGTCATTTGAGTATTTGTGGAGTGCATTTCAGGCATTGTTTGGGATACATTAATTGGGATCTATTGATGAACATAACAAAGATCCCTGCCTGTACATCATTAGAGTGGAGGGAGACAGAAAAAGGAAAAAGGAATTATATGGTATGTTAGAAAGTAATAAATATGGGAAAAAGAAAACAAGAGGGAGTGAGAGTTGGGCACTGTAATGTTGAAGTCAAGGGAGGCCTCACTGAGAAGACAGCATCATCATGACTGGAATATGACTTGAAGAAGTGAAGGAGGGAGTCCAGTGGATGTGGGGTGGGGGAAAGTGTTACAGGCAGAGGGAAAGCCAGTACAAGTCTCAAAAGTAGAAGCATGTTGGATGAGCTCAAAGAGAGGCAAGGAGGCCAGGGTGGCTTGAAAAAGGGCCTCCGCCTCTCAGAGGACCTGATCCTGGTCCCTCCCCCTTTCTGGGACCCCCAACCCCAACTACTGCCACACCCCTTACATCCCTGGAGCCCATACTTGGCCACTCAACCCCTTGAGGCTGCATCTCAGCCCTCTTGCCTCCTCAGACTCTGATTGGACAGTGCTAGGGAACAGATCTGGAACAGACCTCTGAGGGCCTGCACTAACCCTCTATGGCCCTGAGAGCTTGCTCTTCTCACACCGAGTCTAGGTCCCCTCCCTCAGTCTGGTCCCTGCCTGTCCTGTCCCTGTCACAGTTATGGAGCCTGATCCTCACCCCACCTCCCTGATCTCCCGGGCTTGCCAAGACCCTGTATCTTCTCAGACACCCTTCCTGCCTTCTCTACCACCCCCTCCCTTCCCTTCCCCCATGGGATTACAGCCTCAGAGGAGGATTAAAGGAGATCACACATGGTCTGGGCCCCAGCAGGCTGGGCACTTAGGCGGTGGGAGGCACCACTCTGCCCTTCTACCCCTTTCTCACAGCCCTTATGCTCTTCTGCTTCGCTCCTGCTCCTGCATCTTTAGAGCGGCCTCTCCTACTCCAGGCTCTGAACCCGGATCTGGACTGGCAGGGATGGAGCTGAGCTAAACCCCTTGTCCTGGGTGAGGCCTGCGCACTCCCCCTGTTACCCCATCATGAAGAACCCCAGACTCACTCCCCAACGTTCTCACCTGGATCATATAGAGCTGTGCCACCTGGTACTCATCCAAGCTCATGGGCAGTACGATGTGGTACTCCTTGATGAGCATCCTGAAGGCCCTCGGCCGGCCGCTCGCGGCCAGTGCCTCCGCTCCGCCTGGCGCAGGGCACGACGCAACCGTCAGTGTGGGGCGGCAGCGCACCACCCGGAGGAGCCCTGTGCACCAGCTGAAGGGCTCCGGTCCTGGGACCCCATGCCTGGGCCCGCCACCGGGGAGGCAAAGGCGAGCCCAGAAATGCCGCCCGCGTTTCCCGGCCTCAGAGCCGCAGCGAGACGGAGCGCTGACCTCTTTTCCACGCAGCCCCCGCCCCCCCCCGCCCGTCGCCATGGCAACTGCGTGCTGACGCGGGGAGGGGGGCCCGGAGAGGAGGGCCGCAGGGCCAGCTTAGCATCTCCACCTCGGCTGAGTCCTGAGCCCCCTCGGAACAGCATCCCTCGGAACCGCGCCTCCAGGAGACCTGGGGCCCCTCCTTCCACCACAGCCCCTCGGGGACCCGCCCCCTTCATCCCTTCCTCTAGTCAACGAAGTCCTGGGTCACCCACTCCCAGACGTCCAAGAACCCCTTCTCCGGGACGTCTCACCGCGGAGCACTCCTGCGCGCCCCAGCATCCCTGCCTTTGCTCCCCACCCCTCGCGCCCGAACTTACCTTCCTGGGCCAGATAACCCCTCTGCTCCCCAGACCTGCCTTCAGCACCCCTGTCAGCAGCCAGGTCCTCGACTTCTCAGCATCCCTCCTGGACCCCCGTCCCCTCGACTCTCCATTGGTCTATGCAGCCACCCCACCATGCTTCCTCTGTTGAGCCCCTCCACAGGCTGGGGCAAGAGTGGTCCATAGGTATCCGCCCTGGGAGACCGGCTCCGCCCACCTGCGCCCAGCCTGGGAGCCACAGTTCCGCTGTAGACAGCCCTTCCATCTTCACCTCGCACCCAGCGACCAGGCGTGAGGCCCTGCTGTCCCCACTTCCCTCTGCTCCCGCGCGCCCAAGTTCCCGCTGTACTCTTGGCCCCGCTTCCTAGCCGACGTCCTCGCTCACCTCTAGCTTGGGGCGGGCGTCGCTCACCCTGCACGGGCAGTGGCGGCCGGCCGGCGAGTCGGAGCCCGGAGTGCTCGCAGCTCGGCCCTTGGGTTCCAGCAGGGGCCGGACCCTTTGAAGGCGCAGCGATGGCCCATGGCCCCGACCTTTTTCCCGGTCCGCCCGGCGGCGCCCCTGCCGTCCCTCCCCGTCGCGTCACTGCGGCCGCCCCGCCCCCTTCCTGGGCCCAGTGGGGTCCTGGCAGCCCCGCCCGCGGCGGAGGGCAGGCCCCTGCCTTCCTTCCCCAAGGCAGCCCGAGCGGCGGCCGGCCGTTCCCCAGATGCCGGCGCTCTGTACTCTTGTGCTATCCGGGGCCACCAAAGACTCTTGGCTCCATTTCCACCCCAGCCCAGCCCTCCCTCCTGTGTGCAGCGAAGGGGTGGAGTTTGGTTTGGCGGAGCGTCTGGGTCGCAGGCTGCCCTCCCCAGTGTCTCACCCTCTGAAGCCTCTACAGCGGAACCCAGGGTAGGGCGAATGCATAACCCACAAAGTCTGGCCAGAAGTGGGTAGCTCTGATTTGCTTGCACCAAGGAACACCTTGGAGTTCCAAGGCCCCAGGCCTTCTGGGTCACTGTCTACATGCCTAGGCAGAGGGCCTCTGTCACTCTAAATCTCTGGGCCAGCTTCTTAATGGCACCCCAAGGTCCGCCACACCTATGCCTGTGGGTCCATAAGTCTGGCTATCCCATCACCCAAGGCCTAGACAGGGAGGGGTGGCTATGGGGTCACACCAGTCTGCTGCAAGGTGTTGTAGTGCCTGGCAGCACCTAGGCAGGTCTCTGCTCTGACTGCCGCCAAGGTGCTGGGGGAGGGAGCATCTTGCTGCCTCTCTGAGTCAGAAACTGGTGTACTCAGCCCATTCAGACTTGGGGGGCGATGTTAAAATGTGTGAGGGCGTGGCTTAAATTAACCGGCATTTCCACCCCGCCATGCATCACAGCCAATCCAGAGGAAGAAGAGCCCTCTGGGCTCAAGTTAGCCAACAGTGCCTTCTTCAGCTGTGGAGGCGGCCAAGGCCCTAAGCTGCCCCCTGGTGGCACCGAGGGAAGGCGCGCAGGGCTCCCAGCTGAGGGAGCTCTGCCTTTTACACTGCTGAGCTGGGAAAAGAGGGCCTGACGTGGTCAGCTCCTAGGCCAATGGACAGCAGAAGCAAGGCACAGCCAGGTTCAGCCAGCCTTCCTCCTCCGTGCCCCAACTCTTTCCCTCCTCCTGCCTGGCTCACTCAGGCTTAGCAGAGGAACCAGACCCAGAAAGGCTCAGAGCTGAGAGAACAACTCCAAATCATCTTTTATTAATATAAAAAGGGCATGTTTAGCAAAAGACACACCAAGAAAAAAGTTGTTATGCCCTGGAGACAAGGCAGGGAGGTGACAGGCCTTCTGAACCCCTTTGAGGGAGGAGGCCTGGGACAAAGTGGTGAGTAGTGTGGAGTGGTGGGGGCCACAGAAAGGAGAAAGCTCCTGATGGATCAACACTGTTGGCAGATCATGGGTGGGACTCACAGTGACCCCACTGCTAATTCTTGCAGGGGGAGCACCCAGTTAGTGCTGCCAACTGGAGAGCTGCTCCCTGGTTTCTGGAGGGCACCCACCAAGGGACACAGGACAGGAAGCCCAGGATAGGAAGTGCAACTTGGGGCGAAGGCCAAGGAGAAGCAGGTGTTCTGCAGTGGCCGGAAAGGTCCAGACGCTGAGGTCAAGGTGCTTCCTGTTACGTGCGGGCGTTTCGCTCTGTCTCTGCCAGGCACTCTCTGACTAGGGCCCGGGCATGGATGATGCCTGGGTGGAGGCAGAGTGGGGATGAGGAAATAAAACACAGGGTCTCAGTGACCTTCCATAACCCCACCCCACCCTCCAAGGAAAGACCCCTCCCTCCCTCCCTCCTTTTGTTTCTGCAAGTGACAGTCAAATCTAAAGAGGTGCTGGGTGAGCTTAGAGATTTGGCTAATCCTTAAATCCACCTAGTTGAAATGCAAATTCTCAGGTGCTTTCCTGGAAATCCACTCAATTTCAATTCAGTTGGAAACACCTCTCTGGATAGTGATACTGGCCCTAGTGTAGGCTTGGCTCAAGGGTCCTGCAGTGACTCCAGATGTCCTTCCTTCCCTAATGAAGGACTGTCCTGTGTCTGTCTCCTGGGCAGGACAGGTTGGCCTACCTCACTTACCTCTCTTCAGGCGCTCCATGGCACTCTTGCTACCAGCATAGGTAGGCCGGATCTCTTTGCCCATCTCTTCTATGACGGACAGCAAGTCGGTGTAGGTGCTCTGGGAGCCCTGGGCACTGGGTGGCTTCATCGCCTATGGTAAAAGAACAGTACAGAAAGCTCAGTCCCAGGTGGAAGAGGGCTCCCGTCAATCCCCGCCCATAAGCAAGTCCTTGGCCACTCACCTGCACATAGCCCATGGAAGGCGGTCCAAAGTCATTAAACAGTGGTCGGAAAGGGGCAGCGGCTCCTGGCACGGAGCCTGACGGCGATGGGACACTTCCGGCTGCAACAGGCGCGAGTAAGAGGTCAGTGCGAGGCAGGGACGCCTCCTTCCAGCTTTCCAAGCCCCAGACCGAGTTCGCCCGATTCCCTCCAAAAGGATGCTTTATTCCGTGCTGGTCAACTTCAAGGACACACCCCTCCCCCTGCGCTCCACCTACAAGCCCGTACGTGACCACGCCCACTTCACAGGCCAGCAAACTGAGGCTCAGCGAGGCTAGGCGGCAGGCCCAGTATGGTAGAACTCAGGCCATCTTCTCTTCGAGACTTCAACTGCCCGGGCAGGCAAGCAGGGGCGGAAATGGATCCTCACCTGTAGGGACCGGAGTCCCTGGCCCAGGGGTGCTGGAGCCGGGGGTGCTGCTGGGGGCGGGGGCGATGGGTTTGTAGGACATCCCCAACTCCTGGGTGCGGCGGACGCCAGCCGGCCGCTCCTCCGGGGTTGGCTGCCGGGCAGCCCAGCTGCGCTCTGATTGGCAAGCAGGCTGCACGCCCCTGGTAAATAGAGCTCCGGCCGGAAGGGTGGGCGGGCACAAACGCTTCCTCACTCCCGATTGGCGCGTAGAGCCGTCACTCGAGCCTCTTTATTGGCCGAGGTCTGCCCCCGTAGGTCGCAACCGCTGCCGATTGGCCTCCGCCTTCTGGACCTCGCACCTGTCTGCTCTGGATTGGGCGGTGGCCGCCGCCCTCTGCAATTGGCGAGTTCGCGGCCCGGGCTGGCGCGCTCTCAATCCGATTAGTTCCGAGGCCCGAGAGGCAGGGCCTCAGAAGCCTGGTTCTGGGTTCCGGGCGCGGCGGTTCGTGCCGAAGGGGTCTTCCTGGGCGCGGGCGTCGCCCTCCTGCCTTAGTCGCGCGTCCTCACCGCGCCGCCCTGTCTCTGTCCAGCTAGGGCTGCTGTCGCTGCCGCCGCTTGCACGCCCTTTCCCTCCGCTCCGGGTGCCGAAAGACGCGAAGCTTTGACGTTTGGAGTCCTGCGCCCCACCCCGAGCGCTTTTACGTCACCTTTCACCGGTTCAACACCATTTCCCGATCTGCGCATGCGCCCGCCTCAGGCCTTCATTTGTTTCCATGGCAACGAGTCCCTCACCAACGCCACCGCCCGGGCTCGTCCTCCGGATTGGTTAGTCTTCAGGTTTAGGCTGGTGTTAGGTCCAAGAGTGGCCTTATGGACCCTTCAACCCACACGCCAAGATTCATGCCTCTTGCTCAGATAATGACAAAGCCAGAGCAGTTAACCTTATTGAATACTAACTGTATGTTGGGCCTTGGACCAAATGGCCCCTGGACAAGATTACCGACTAGAGTCAACTGCCTATCCATTTCTAGTCTCCTCACCCCTACTAGCGATTTCTTCCTGGGCAAATTTGCGCGCCTCAATATGCTTCGATTTCCCCCACCTATAAAATGGAGAGTATAATAACTTCAGAGTGATTGTGTAGATTAAATGAATATTCACAAAGTGCTTGTTTCATTCTCTTCTTTGCTCTCCCATTCCAGTGCCTTCCCCTCAAATATTCCTTCCAATCCTAGACCTCAGATCTTTCTCCACCCACTAACCCTTTCTTCCAGGCCCCTCCCCAGAGTCTTTCTGGCCTTGTGTATCTTTCCTAACCCCAGCTCTGTAGTTTCTTCATCTTTAGGGGATTTGGTTTCTCATCTGTCCTGCGAACATTTTCAGACTCTTCTATCCCAGACCTTGTGCTGAACAAAGATATGACAATGAACTGGCCCTGACCTCTTCTGTCCTGTGGGATCTCCTATCCTCTAGGGACAGAGGGAAGCAAAGGCACGGGTTGCAGTAAGGCTGCCCACCGTGGAGACTGGGTGGGGGTGTATTGGAACTTAGAGGAAGGGCCCTGTCTGGTGACATCACACAGAGCTTCCCACTGGAGGTGGCATCTGAGCAGGGGAATGTGGGAATGGAGATAGAGGGTGGCACTTCAAGCAGAGGAACTGACGTGCAAAGCTTGAAAGTATGAGAGCACATATGACTGGATAATGGATTATTTTTTCTTCCATAGAGGGTTAATTAGAAAATGAGCAAAGCAAAGGAGATAACAGCATGCTCTGTTTGTAAGGAAGCTGAGTTTATTGGGCTGTCCAGTATTTCCCTAACTTCACCCACTCTTAGGTCTTGCCTTCTAGTTAATGTTTTCTTTATATCAATTCTTTTTTTAAAAAATCAAATATAGCTGGGTGGGTGTATAGCTGCAGGTGGTACACACCTGCAGTTCCAGTAATCAGGAAGCTGATGGCAAGTTCAAGTCCAGCCTGTACTACATGGCACGACCTTGTCTCCCCCATGCTCCACCAATAAACAAAGAAACAATTCAAAAGTCAAATAAAAAGGAAAAGCAATAATATTTGCTTTCCTGCTTTCTGCATTGCTAACAGTCTGAGTTTGTTTGGGCTGACTAATACACAGACAAAACAAAATACCACAGATTGAGTGGCTCAGACAACAAAAATTTGTTTTCTGCAGTTCTGGAGACTGGAAGTCTGAGATCAGCATGGTAGAACTCTGGTGAGGCCTGTCTTCTTGTCCTCGCATAGCCTTTCCCCAGGGCAGGAGAAAGGAACCTCCTTCCCCCCTGAGAAAAGGAGAGACAAAGAGAAAAGTCCTGATCCTAATATCCCCTTCAAGGTCAGGCCCCCAGTGATTAACTTCCTTCCAGTAAGCTCTGTCTCCTAAAGTTTCCACCACTCCCATTAGTGCCTCAGGCTGGGGACCAGCTCTTCAACATACAGGCCTTTGGGGAACATGCAAGACCCCATGGGCTCGAACTTGTGATCCTCCTGCCTCTGCTACCTGGAATGTGAGATTACATGGGCTGGGGATTTAGCTCAGTGGTTCTGCTGCCAGCCTCACAAGTGCAAGGATCCGAGTTCAATCCCTGGTACCAAAAAAAAAAAAGAGAGAGATTACAGACATGTACCACTCCCAGTTGAAAAGGGAAAATTATACAGATGGTTACCAGTTGTCAGGAGTTGGGGCTAGACTGAATAGTGAAGTATAGGGAATTTTATCAGGAGAGTGAGTAAACTTTGTTTTTGTTTTTGGTTTTTTTTGGTACCAGGGATCAACTCCGGTCCTTGCACTTTCGAGGCAGGCGCTGGAACCACTGACCTACATCCCCGACCCGAGTAAACTTTAATGTATGAAAAATTGAAGAATCATCTAGGAGGTCAATGGACCCCAGAATGAGAGGGCAGAATGTGACCAGAGAACCTAGCCACACCACAAATGTATGAGATGATTTTCACTGCAGGCGCACTGACCTGGAACTGAGTGGACGGTGAAGCTAAAGGCAAAAGGAAGTGCACCTGAGTGAGCACTGGTTCTCAGTCTCATTGATAAAGGTGCTTCCGCTGGAGTATGGGTTGACATTGAAGTGTTTAGAAAGGAAAGGTGGATGGTGGGAGTTGGGTTTCTCAGATAAAAAGGTGGGAGGTGAGAATGATCCAAGTGTAATGGAGTTGAAGCAATCAGTATGAACTTGTGTGGCTTAATTTATAGGTCCAGTTGATTATATACACAACTATTTATAAATGCATATCTACATAGCATACAACATATATCTTCTTGCTCTAGCAGCTGAGAGGGCCTAGGAGCAATTAGCACCTTCACTCCCAGTAGCACCAAGCAACTAGTGTGGTGTCAGATCTTGTTTTGAATCCCATTTTCCAGAAAGATGAATCAGGGATCCTTGGAGGAATGGCTCTTTCTGAGACCCGGCCAGGAAATGCACAAGATTAGCCTGGAGCATCTGGTGGAGCCAGAAAGTAAGTTAATGCTAAAACCAGTGCTTACACACAGTGATGAGGGAGCATCAAAGGGATCCACGAGTTAATTGGAAGAGCTGCCAGTGGATATCTATCTTTTGTGTGCTTGTGTGTGTGTGTGTGTGTGTGTGTGTGTGTGTGTTGCTGGGGATCGAGCTAAGGGCCTCGAGCATACTAGGCAAGTGCTCTACCATTGAACTACATCTCCATCTCTTATTATTTATTTTCTTTTGAGACACAGTCTTGCTATGTTGCCCAGGCTGACCTTGAACTTGTGATCCTCCTGCTTCAGTCTCCCCAGTAGCTGGGATTATAGGCAGGTACTGCTGGACCCTTTTATTTTGATTTTGATTAACATGTATGTATTGTACATATTAATGGGATTCTGCGTGATATTTCAATGAATAGATATGGTATGCACTGATCAAATCAGGGTAATTAACATTTCTCTCTTTGTCATTTTTTAGCAGCTGTTTAAGCCTTTCAAGCTTCCCTCTTCTAGATCTTCATAGATTATATAATAGGTTATTGTGAACCTATAGTCATCCCACCCAGCTTTGGAACATCAGAACTTACTCCTGTGTCACTGTATTTCAGTGATATCTCCTGTGGGATATCTGTATTTTTTATCTATCTATCTATCTATCTATCTATCTATCTATCTATCTATCATCTCTATGTAGGTATGTATCCTATTGATTGTTTCTCTGGAGAACCCTAATATATGGGGGTACCAAGTATGGAGTATACAGAAACTATTTGTATTATCTTCACAGTAATTCTGCAGGCCTAAAACTATTCTAAAATGAAATAAGTGAATGTAATATTCCACCTGGTGACAGTTAGCTAGGTACATATACATGTAAAAACCCGTTGAGCTGTACACTTCATACCTACCTGGTGCATATTACACTCAAAATACTTATAGTGGATGTAATATAACTGAATATACCGAGTTGGGAAAACTGGCAGTGCTAGTAGCTCAGGCCCGGCCTGTCAGTCATCAGTGGAGTTTGACAGCAGGAGCCCTTTAGCCGGGAATGGGCTCTGGGCTCACTGTGAGCTCAGCTTGCCTGCTGTCCCTTGCCTGGCCTTGACCTCTGCTTCAGCTCTCGTCTACTAGGACCTTTGGGGTGGGGGCATATATGAGGTTTGAGGGTCTGTGGGCACTTTTGGCCCCACAGACATTCTTTTTATTTTTTATTTATTTACTTTTTGAGATGCCATCTCATTACGTAGTTCAGGCTTGCCTGGAACTCATAGTGATCCTCCTGCCTCAGCCTCCTGAGTGCTGGGATTACAGGCAGTGCACTACCATGCCTGGCCCCAGCAGACATTCTGTACCCTCCCAAGCTCCCTCCATAGCCCCAACCATGGAGCCTGCTGGGCTGTGGGCTGGGGAGGGATAAGAGGCTGAGGAGTTCTGGTTCCCCCAGCTTATGTTCGTCATTTCCCACCCCCAGCCCCTTCAGGGACACCTTCTCAGACAGCGATACCATCTGTGCCATCTGGGAGACTCCCTGAGAAGTCACTGGGCTGGTGCAACTCATCTCCATCCCCAGGCTGCCAGCTTGGCAGGAAGGAACACCTAACTGAGGATTAGGGATTAATTGGGATCTGCCAGGCAAGCGGTGTTGGGGCTGCTACAGCCAGGCCCGGCACCTCGGCATCCAGGCTGCAGGTTGAGCAGGGCATTGGTGGCTGCCTGCCTGTTTTATCCCCTTGTGAATACCAGGGCTCTGAGCAAGAGCTCCCAGTTCTTCTTGACCGGGAAGGTCAGGGCTGGTCCTCCCTCCCAGCAGGCAGGAGCTGCAGACTAGGTCTTTCTGGAAGAGGCTGAGAATTGTCCTGGGCCCACCCAGGACATCCTCCCCAGTTAGCATTGTGGTTGTAGAGTTCCTGGATGGGATCTGGGTGCAAGTCCCATCTTCTTTCATAATGCGTGACTTTATGCCAGTCCCTCATCCTCCTGGAGCTTCTGGTCCTGGCAGACGCCCTTGATTAACCTTGGGGCAATGGGAGTTCACAGCCAGGTCCTGAACAGGGTAGGAGAAAGTATAAGCAGCTTTTAGAAAGAACAACACAGTAACCTGTGGAGAGAAGGCAATGGGACTATGTGACCTCTGGTAAGTCACTTAGACTTGCCAATTTGGTTTGTATGTTTGTGTCTCCTCCAAAGTCCATGCTGAAACTAAATTCCAAAGGTAACAGAGGTTGGACTTTAAGAGGTGATTAGGCTATGAGGACTCTTTGGACTAGGGCCTTATAAAATGACTGGCGGGGACTAGCTAGGCATTTTTTGCCCTTTCTGCCCTCCTGCCAGCTGAAGATGTAGGGCTAATACCATCTTATGAGCAGAGACCAGGCTCTCACCAGACAGAGGTTACCTGTGCTTTGATCTTTGGCTTTCCAGCCTCCAGAATAATAAATGTTAAAAATTCACGCTGTTTATAGTTAATCCAGTCTAAGTTGTTTTGTTATAGCAGCAGGCATGGACTAAGACACGCTACCTCTCAGTTTCCTCCATATGTGAAGTAGGGCTATGAAGCCTGGGGCAGGGTCGGATTGGGGAAATGTGTATTTGGGTCCCCCAGGAGGAAGAGCAAAAAGGAAGGTAGGGGAACAAGAATAGTAGAAGAATCTCTGATTTCCAGCAGGCCCAATCACACTTTGGCTGACCTAAAAGGTCGCTGGGGGCAAAGACTGCTCAGTAGAGGAGTCTTGTATTAGGCAGAAACAGCGAGGTCCTAATTCCCTAGTTGTGCTTGGTCAGTGGCTGGGGGCTCCCAAGTAGAGTGAGGTGTGAGCCTCCAGCCCAGTCTTTCCCCAAACTAAATCACTCCTTGAAGCTAAGTTCTGGAAGGGAGCTCTGAATTGGTCCCCTCCAGGCTGCTGCAGCAGTAACGTGATCAGGCTGGGAAAAGCCACCTGCCCTGGTCATTTCCTCCACCCTGTAATGCAATCCTTGAGTGGGCAGGGGACATTGTCAGGGTGAGGGGCAGGAACATGGAGTAGAAAACACATCTGGGCTCCAAAAGCAGGTTGGGTTTACCCATCCAGATGTGTCTCCTGACATTGGCTCTGAGCTGAGCCCAGGATCCAGAGAGAAAAACAAAAGGGTTCCCACCCACTGGGAGCTCACAGCTGAGCTTACAGCTTTTGGTCTCAGAGAGCATCCCTGGGGCTTGGGTCTTGGGGCCTCCAAGATATTCAAGAGGCAAAATCCATCTTCCCAGGCTTGATGATGCTTTATTGTCACAGAAACAGAGATGGAGTAAGGGGTGAAGGCAGGCAGGGATGGGGGAGTATCCCAGCTGTACAGGATGGGCTTCAGAGAACACACTTAGTTTGAAGAGGCTGTGGTCCTCCAGGCCTGACCGCTGCCTCCAGCTTCTGTACAGGTTCAGCGAGACATCATTCGCACAAATTCTGCCAGGACAAAGCCAAAGTTTTGGGCCTAATCTCCTGCCCCACTAGAGGTGAGGCCAATCTGCCTATCGAAAGGTGGGAAGGAGTTTGGCTGTGGGGAAGGCTTTTAGGGACACCTCCTGGATCAGGTAGGGAGTAGGACTCAGAACCAGGAACAGGAAACTTAGTCTTAAGGACAAAACAATTTTTGTAACTGAACCCTCCTTCCTCTCTGGTTTGACCACAAGGAAGCTCAGGAGTAACATGGAGCCTACTTTGGGGAATGTGTTTCTCTTTCTCTCTCTCTTTCTATCTCTTTCTTTCTTTCTTTCTTTCTTTCTTTCTTTCTTTCTTTCTTTCTTTCTTTCTTTCTTTCTTTCTTTCTTTCTCTTTCTCTCTCTCTCTCTCTCT
>NW_004624767.1:18996207-19021647 GCF_000247695.1 Heterocephalus glaber | reverse complement strand
TCTCTCTCTCTCTCTCTCTCTCTCTCTCTCTCTCTCTCTCTTCTTTTGTTTTTTTGAGACAGGGTCTCACGCTGTAGTTCAGGTTGGCCTTGAACTTGCAGTGATCCTCCTGTTTCAGCCTTCCAAGTGCTAGGATTACAGGCATGCACCACCATGCCTGGGCCAGGAATGTATTTCTATATAGTAATTTTTCTTGGCTTCCTATTACTTAATCTGTGTGTGTGTGTGTGTGTGTGTGCGCGCGCGCACGCACGCTCAGTACTGGGAATTGAACCCAGGACCTTCCCATTGAGCTACATCCTCACCCCTTTTTAATTTTTAGTTTGAGGCAGGGTTTTGCTAAATTACTACATTGCTTCAGGCTGGGCTTCAACTTTTGATCCTCCTGCCTCAGCCTCCAGAGTGCTGGAATTACAGGCATCCACCATCATATCTGGCTTTTGTTTTTCCTTTGTGGAGAAAGAGCTGAGTTTCATATCAGCTGCCCAAAATTCCAGTCTGGGTTCCATCCATTTCCTTTTAGTAAGTACCTAAGCTTTCCTGGGAACTGACTTTCTTTTCTTGCATATGGCCATAGTAATGTACCCTTCCCTTGGGTTCAAAATGGTGATTAACTAGGAGAGGACATGGGCATGCTTGGCACAGGGTCTGGCACACAGAGATAACCCTCCCTGTGTCCTTTTATCTGGTAAGAACCTTGCAGGGTGTGTTGCTAAACGAAGAAGGTGGTACCTTCAAAGTCAACCAGGCCATCTCCATTGAGGTCAATGTCCTGCAGGATCTCATCCACCTCCCGCTGGCTGAGGCGCTCCCCCAGCAGAGCCTTGAGGGCCGCCCGAAGCTCCCCCAGGCTGATGCAGCCATCCCTGTTGGTGTCGAACTGTGGTGGTGTTAATTGTGGCTTGGGGTCACTGACTGAGTCAGACATCTGCTCAGCCCCTTATTCCCTGCAGAGCTGCGGCCCACCCGCCCAGCCTGGGCCCCTCTCACCTCCCGGAAGGCATCCCGAAGCTCCCTGACACCAATCATGTCTGCTGTCTCTGCCAGCAGCTTGGGGCCCATCAGCTCCACGAAGTCTTCAAAGTCCACCTTCCCGCCACCTGGGAGTCATGTCCAATGGCTGGAGACCCCAGCCTAGCACCAGGCCCTCCCTCCTGTGCCACTGTCCTCCCTTCTGCCCCTGGGCCTCTCTCCCCTTGCCTCATTAATGCTTGGGCCCTTCCCCTGCTTCCTGATGGGAACTACCCTCTAAGCAAGGCATGGATCTGGCCAAAGATGAAAGGCAAGCCACTCTTTTAAAGTGTGCTGGGGCTTTCCTTGATTTTCTGAAGCGTTTGGCTGGGGGCGAGTCCTGGCTCAGATGCTGTGTGACCTTAGACAAATTACTTCACTGCACAGAGACTCACTTTCCTCATCGGTAAAAGGGGGCAATGTGGCCCTCACCCTGCCTCCCCCAGAAGCTGGTGAGATTTGAGGGAATGTCCTAGGCCCTGGGCCCTGGCATGTGAGGACAGCCTGTGCAGTCACCTCTGGGTCTGGGCTGTTAGCTTTCCTGGTCCTGGCCAGGGCATCTGCGGAACAGGGATGGGGAAGTTCTGAGACATACTGATTTGCTGTGAGATCTCGATGAGCTCCATCTCGGTGGGCATGTAGCCCAAGGTCCGCATGCAGGCACCCAGCTCCCGATAGCCAATGTAGCCGTCCCGGTCTCGGTCAAACTCCTGGAAGGCGACCTGCAGCTCTACCAGGCAGGGTGGGATCAGTGGGGTCAGTCCTCCTACACCCCTTGGATCCCTGCCTGTACCAGACCAGCCCATCCTTCCTTTGGTCTAATTACCAAATAATCTCTTTCTAAACATCGGTTCCTGAAGACTCAGGGCATTTGTACAGGCTGGTGTGTGTGTGTGTGTGTGTGTGTGTGTGTGTGTGTTTGTGTCCCAGAACCTCACGTATGTTAGGCAAGTGCTTTACCACTGAACTATACCCCCAGCCCTTCAATGCTGTTTTTGTTTGTTCTTTCAACAAATATTCAAGGAGCATTTGCTATGTGCTAGGCTCTGCTCTGAGGACATGGCAGTGAATAAAAAAGGAAGAAGGAAGGAAGAAAGGAAGGAAGTGAAGCAAATCCTTGACCTCATGGAGGCTGCTCTCCCCTCCTCTTTGGCTCTATGGCACTCACTCAAGAGAGCCTTCTCTGTCCATTTGTTCCCTGTCAGCCCATCTGCTCCTTTTCTTGTGAGCCCTTGGCGCTGTTTATACTTGTAGTTGATGTGTTGCCATCTGTCCCAGAGGGCTTGGGCCAGATTGGCCCAGTTTGTCATGCTTCCCCATGCTCGGTGCAGGGCCAGGCCCACAACGGGTACCCAGGAAGTGTTGATTGGATGGATGCTTATGAAAGAGGCCCTTGACCCTCCTGACAAAGGAGACCAAGGAGCTGATGGCTGGAGAGGGAAGGGTCTGCTGCCTCAAACATATCCTCTGTAACCTTCTTGCTCCATTTCCTCTTGCAGATTGCTGAACCCCCGACTGATGCCCCCATCCTGTGGCCTCTACCCTGCGCCCCCCCTCTGGGAATTGCCCCTTTCAAACACTTTACCTTCGAGCTCCTCAGGCCGTAGGTCCCGATCCTGGGGGGCACAGATGGGTTAGGAATTCCCTGGGCCATCCAGGCCCCACTGCACCATTCACACAGGGCCCATGTCTGCTTGCTCACTGCCCAGGGCATCTTGGGTGCCCCTTCCCTGCCACTGGGCCAGGCTGCTCTCAGGGCCTCCCTGGCCCCTGCCCCCCTCTTCTGGGGAATTCCTTTTGCCAGAGGTGGATCTGGGGGTCTGGCACAACCTCAGATGTGGCCTCCACATCACTGTAAGTCTCCAGTGTTCTCTCTCTGTCCCTTGAGTCATCACTCTCTGTCCCCTCTGCCCCCACTGCTGGACTGGTGTGCCCCTGCTCTGAGGTTCCCCTCCATCCTCTTTCTTCTGTTCAAGGAGTGGCAAAGGAAAGGACAAAGCTGTGGGCTGGCGGGTGAGTGGCCGTACATACGAGCTGGGTGGTGGCGATGTTGGGCCGAAGGAAGATGCAGGCTGGCCCCACCAGGCTGCCAAGCACTGAGTAGCCCTGGACGCCCCCCTGCTCCTTGGGGCGGGGACTGGCACTACAGCAGGAGCCCCCTCTGGGGGAGCCAGGCCACTGCCAGGGGTCCTGCAGCAGAGCCAGCCATGAGTGGGGTAATGGCCTGAGGCCTCTCCCTTCCCCCTCCCCAGCCAGCCATTCTGCTCTTTAGAACCCAGCACCCAGCCATGAGGAAGAGGCTTGGGGTACACAAGACCCTCACCCATTAATACTGTAGACTGGAAGGGTTTATCCCCTAACTGCTCAGTTGGGCAAACTGATGCACTGAAAAGATGAAAGTCTTGGCCAGGGTCACTGAGGAAGCCAGTGGTTGAGTGAGACCTGACTTTCAGTTCTGTGCTGCCCCAGCCAAGGCTGGCAAGCAGGGAGCAGGCCCCAGAGGGACAGACAGCGAGGACCTGGTCAGCTGAGCAGGGGAGACCAGCCAACTGTGTGAGCCAGTCTGAGTCTGAATCTGGGGTGTCCTGGAAAAAAGTCTCATTTGAGGACAATGAGCAACCAACCCCTCCATCCAGAGGCCATGCCTACCTCCATCTCTAGCCGTCCCTAACAGGACTCTGCCCACTAAATCTCCGGGTCTTGACTGCTCCCCCTTTGCCCTCCTACCTTGGGCCCTCGACGCCAGGGCCGCTTGGCACAGTTCCCCATGGGCCCCTGAACCATGCCAGGCCCAGAGTCCTGGTGCAGTGGATGCTGCCGGCCCCCAGCAGCTCCCAGTGAGAGCCCGGATGCACTGCTGGGGATTTTCCTAGGGTTTTGTGGGGAAGATCGAGGGCGGGTGGGCAGGCGGGGGGCCCTGGGCCCAGTGGTGCATGGGTCCTAATCAGGGATTATCTCTGAGCATCTCTGCTGGTAAGGGGGGCCACTTAGGGCCCAAGGCCCTCTGGAAGGCACAGTCTCCCCATGCTTTCTCCTGAGGGTCTCCTCTCCTGTACTCTTCTCCCCCATGCCCACCCCTAATCTTCCAGTCAGGAGAGATTTTGTATCTTCAGAAGCAGGCCAGGAGGAGGCAAGCACCCCTGGGTCGGGGGGCAGGGGTGGCTGGGCCTCTGTCCCTGCAGAAGAGCAGTAAGTCCAGGGGGGATGAACACAGCAGACCCTTCCCCATGGCCTTTCTGAGAGAGGAGATCCCTGATCCCTTCCCAGAGTACACCCAGCCTGCTTGCCCTTGGAGCCCAGACCTGGATTGGCCTGGCACCCTTGCAGGAGAAGCTGAAGGAGGCTGCCTCTGGGTGCTGTATGTGGAAGCTCAGTAAATACTGAGGTGGGGAAGGGGGTTACTCTGGCCTCTGCTGACCCACAGACTGACCCCTCTGTCATGTGAGTTCTGCATCCCCTCATGCATTTGGCCCTGATCTGTCATACAGGGGACCCTGAAGTTCCCTCATGGTCCCCTCATTCCCCCTTACCTGCCCATAGGCTGCCTGCACCTGAGTCTCGAGCTCCTGAAGAAGTGCTCGCCGGCTGGCCGCTGGGCTGGCAGGGGCCTGGCTGGGACCTGGAGCCCCTGCAGAAGGGCTGGGGTCCCCCAAGGGGATGCTGCTGTCTGCTGGGCCCTCTGGCAGGGCCATGGACACCAGGGGTCGGCACCTCCTTCAGGCCCTGCTTTGTGTCCTGGTCCTGTGGGCAGGTGGCTCAGTGGGCAGCTGTGGGTGTGGTTCCCAAGGTCCTTCCTCGGTGGCTAGCAGAGCTCTATGTCCCTGAAATGCCCTATTTCCCCCACTGTCCCTTGCACAGCCCTGCCAGCCTGCATAGCCTCCCTGAAATTCTCCCCTCCCTCCCCTGCTATGGCCCTTCGGGCCTCACCTTGAGGCTCTTCCTGCAGCTGTTACCTCCTTCTCCCCATGTCCTGCCTCATCTCTCTGACTCAGGGTCCCCAGCTTGATCTGCCTGCAACATGGCTGTCTCACTTTCCATCCCCCTCATCCCACCACTATCTCTGTCTCTACCCTGCAGTGTCTCTGTACCTCCTTCTCACCTTAGTCTGTTTGTACGCAAAGGCAGGTCACCTCCTTCCTGCCCCCACCCAGAGTCACAGGGTACCTCTGTTCCCCCACCTTCCTGCCTCCTGTAGTGACCCCCACCTGGTCCTGCTGACCTGCAACCTCTTGCTTCTCAAGGAAAAGGGGTGGAGGTGGCCAGGCAGCTTCCACTGGTCTCCCGTGCCCCCTCGTCATGCCCCCAGCCCACTCACCACCCAGCTGCCTTTCCTCCACTTCCAGAATGAGGTCAGTTGTCCTGCCTGGCCCTGTTCAGGGCCTCTCATGATTTATTCACTTGCCCCCTGCACCAGCCTTTGTCCCAGGGAACCAGATCCCAGCAGACATCTGCCACCTGAGCTGGTGGCTCTGCTCCTCTTGGCCTTTCATGGCCACCCATTCATGTATTCCCTCTGCCAACATTTGAGGTGGGCTGGGAGCCAGCCCTAGGGCCATTTGACAGACCCTACCTCCCAAAGGACCCTGTTCTCAGACACATCTAACTCAGAAAAGGCCACCAGGCAATCTCTGTATTTAGCAGGCACCAACCCGGGCATCAGGGAGGCACGGTGGAGGGGATGAGGAGAAGGGGCAACACTCCAGGCCAGTGATGGTGAACCTTTTAGAGCTTTTAATGATAACAAACAGTCGGCTGCGGTGAGCGTGCCATGGGTTTGCCACCACTGCTAGGCATTGCCCACCTGTGTTTGAACTGGACCTGATGCTGGGTGAGTGCTGAGGTCTGGGACAGGGATCAGTCAGAAACGTGGAGTGTGTTGGGTGCAGGGCTTGGTGGGTGAAGGCTCTCAGGAAGAAGTTAGTAGCCTTTGTGGAGAGTATGGGTGGCAAGAGGCCTGGGATGATTTCAGAGGGGCTGGATCTTTAGCCAATGTTTGTCAAGCACTCTTTTGTGCCTTCCTGGGTGCTGGGAGCCAGTCCCTGCTTCTGGAACTTTCCACCTGGTGGAAGCAGCACAGGCAGCAAAGTAGAATTATAGTAGATGGGGAAGTGCAAGGAATGGTCCCCAGGCTGTTTACAGGAGACCTGGCTGTGATGAGGTCTGTGTGTGTGATGGGAGTGGCTAAGGGACAGGGTGGGTCATGCAGGGAGAAGGAACAGCCTGCACACAGCCCAGAGGCAGGGCTGAGATCTGAGGACAGGCAGGGACAGGGAGGAGAATGGATGCTGGCCAGGCCGTCAAAGATGGGAAGGAGTCATTGTGATTATTCACGGTGACTTAGTGCTCAGCCTCTGTACCTGGAGACCAGGCCTGCACCAGTGTCCCAGGCAGCAGCATCCCTGAAAACATACTTCACAAAGTTTACCTGTTTTCTGCAAGGTTGTAGAAAAGGCCTGCAGGGCTGGGTTTCCCAGACACTCGAGTGACCCAAGTAATGTATTTCATCTCTTTTTTTTTTGTTTTGTTTTGTTTTTGGTACAGGGGATGAACTTGGGACCTTGAGCTTTCCAGGTAGGCGCTGGAACAACTGAGTTAAATCCCCGGCCCTGTATTTCATCTCTTTGAGCCTCAGTTTTTTTGGGGTTTTTTGGGGGTTTTTTTTTTTGGTACCGGGGATCAAACTTGGGACCTTGTGCTTGCGTGGCAGGTGCCAGAACCACTGAGCTAAATCCTGAGCCCAAGCCTCAGTTTTTTAAATCTGAAAAATGGCGGTTGGCCTAGTATCTGGTTCTAAGAAGGTGAGAAATGTATGTAACAAAGTACAATCCAAAGCAGTTGGGCTTATAACTGGGTAGAGGACAGTGAGTAAGAGTTCTCAATCTAGGAGCAATAGCTTTGTGCCTAAGGGAGGAGAGAGCTTGGCTTAGAAATCCTTCCTGTCTTGTGTTCAATGAGCAGAGTCCTGGAGCATTCATCTTGGTGAGCTCAAGTTGCCCAGCCTGATTAGCTAAGCTGGGTCCTAGTTCTGGTATATAGGACAGGTGAACTAGTGGTTTGACTGATCAGTAGATAGATGGATGGATGGATGGACAGGTTGGATGTATGGGTAGGTGGATGGGTGGGTGGAGGGGAAGTTGGATGGGTAGCTGCTTTGATGGGCTAAATGGTTGGTGAATGGATGGATATGTAATTCATAGATAGATGGTTGGTTGGATGAATAGATGGTTGTGTGAAAAGATGGCTGGATAAGCAGGTGGAAGATGACCGGTGGATTAACAGGTTCATAGATGTTTTGATTCACTAGTGGTTGAATGTTGATCATTGGGTGGATGGATGAGTGGGTGGATGGACAAATAGTAGGGTGGAAATGGATACATGGCTGGGTGGATTATTGTATGTGGTCTTATACTTTTCATTAAA
This sequence comes from Heterocephalus glaber, assembly GCF_000247695.1. The sequence goes on along the minus strand of NW_004624767.1, from coordinate 19,014,216 downwards.
AGAGACTCTTAGGTAGGGGTTATATATTACCTTTTCAGTATCTCTGGTGATGCTCATTCACTGCCTGACATTTACTTACCAATGAATGAATGAAGACTGTGTATCTCCCCCCAATCTGAACTGTGATTCCTCTGATGACAAAGATAGTAGCTTATTCTCCACCATGTTCCCCACAAGCCAAACCCTGAGCTTGGTACCTGGTAAGCACCATAAAAGAACCATACTGGGACAGACTTTACATCCACTAGAATAGCTAAGTAAAAGGTGGACAGTAACAAGTGTTGGTGATGGGGAGAAACTGAAACCCTCCTATGTGGATGGCAAGATTCTCAAATGATGTGGACACCGTGGGTGTGGCCTGAAAGTGACTGATCCCATGACCCAGCAAGTCCTCTCCTGGGTATGGACTGAAAAGAAAAGATCAGTTCACACGAAAACTTGTATATAAATATTCCTGGAAGGCCAGGGATTTAGCTCAGTGGCACCGTGCCTGCCTCATAAGCACAAGGTCCTGAGTTTGATCCCCAGTACTGAAAAAAAAAATTCCTGGAAGCATTATACCTAGTAGCCAGAGTGAAATAAACCCAAATATCCGTTGATAAATGCATAAGCAAAAATGCAATGGAATATTTTTCAGCCATGAAAAGAAACAAAGAACTGACACATGCCACCACCTGGATGAAACTTGAAAATGTGAAAAGTGAAAGAAGCCAGACACTAAAGAACAAATACTGTATGATTCTATTCATATGACATGTCCAGAGTAGGCACATCCATGGAGATAGAAAGGAGAGTAGTGATGGCCAGACAACAGGGGAGGGGTAGGTGCTAATGGGAATGGGCTTTCATCGTGTTTAGGCACGATGAAAATGTTCTAGAATTAGACAGTGGTAATTATATTATGATTGCACAACACTGAATATACTAAACTCCAGAGAATGTACTGTACATAAAGGTGAATTTTACATAACAAAAAGGATGTTTATATATGTATTTAAAACCCACCAAAGACAGCTGTTGACATACACATGGGCTGGATATCGGGGATGGACAGAGTGAGGTGCCTGGCCTGCCAGCCTGGGACAGTGATGTTTCAGAGACCCAGAGGAGAAGGAGAGGAAGCCCCAGGGCTGCCTGTGGAGCCAGAGGACTGTGGTAAAACAGCCCCTTGGAACACTGCAGCAGAGTGTGCCTCCATCAGTGGGGGACAGTCTAAACATGGCCAGCCTGCTGTGTCTGTCAGCTTTCTGTGACTGTAACAAGTACCTGAAATAGATCAACCTAGAAAGAGGAAAGAGTTATTTGGGCTCATGGTTTCAGTCCATGGTCACTTGGTCCCATTGCCTTTGGGCTTGGGGAGAGGCAGAACATTATGATGGGAACACATGGTGGAGAAAACTGCTCCCCTTGTGGCAGACAGAAAGCAATCAGAGAGGAAGGGGCTGCATCCACATATCCCCTTCAAGGACACACTCCCACTGGCCTAACTTGCTCCCACTAGACTCCACCTCCTAAAGGTCCCAGCATCTCCCAGTCGCATCAGAGGCTGGTGGAGGGCACTTATCCAAACTGTAGCACCTGCACTCCCAGGCCTGTGACACTTCTGCACAAAGACAGGGCATGTGTGCTTCAGCCCAGAACAGCTGAATGAACCTCTCTGAGCCTTGGTGTCTTTGTCTGCATAATGGGAACAAGATTCTCTCCCTCCCGGGTTTGGGATGTGGGAAATGAAATGAGATCATTCATATGAAGGCTTTTCGTAAGCGGTTCCAAGCTGGGCAGATGTTCCTCCAGCTGTGAGTCAGGGATGAGAGCCCAGCTCTGGCACCATCTCCTCCACCCCCTCCAAGCCCCAGGGAGCTGTGGGCTCAAATGCAGGGAAGGAGTGGAAAGTGCTCCCCAAGATTGAGTCCTGGCTGCAGCATCAGTGTGCTCCTGATTATAGTGACATCCTGGGTCCCCATGTTTGGGGTAGGTAGTCTGCATGGGGTGGGGGGTGGGGGGGATGACAGGGACAACCTGCCTCTTTCTTGTGTTTCTGACCAGACACCTAGAAGCACCTAGGAGAAGGACAATCAGAAGAACTGAGCCTGGGTCTCCAGGGTCCTGGGTAGCAGGACTGAGTGCAGGAGAGACCCTGACATTCCAGCCCAAGCATCTTTCCATCCACCTGCACCCCAGGTCTAGCCTGTATGTGAAGGTGTAGACCTCTCAGACTCAAGCAAGAAATGGTCTGTGGGCTACACAGGGGAGGAAACTTTTTCTTTAACCTTCCCGAGCTCTTAGTGGGGACAAACCCCTGTAACAAAAAAGAAAAACAATCACGAGGGAGAGACCTCCACAGAAGGAAGCTTCAAGCAGTGGCTTAGAACTCCACACACACTGCACCTGCAACAAGGAACAAGAGATTTGTAGAGGAACTCAAGATAAACAAAAGCCATTTTGAGGTGTCCAGGGGTTTGGGGACACTGGGAAGGTAAATACATGGTAGGAAAATAATGAAGTAAAGTTTGTCTGTGGATTCTCCCGGGCTACTGAGAGTCTAGATTTGTCTCCAATATAGGAAAATTTATATGCTGTCTTTATATACCTGAGTCTTAGGGACACAAATTATGTAAAGTCTCCAGTAAGTCTTCTTTGGCCCCTAAGGCCTTGGTATTATTATCATGGAGACAGGATGTATAAGTAGATATATTTATTGAAATTGCAACAATTCATGCAACAAGCTTTATCGAGCACCTATAATGTGCTGGTGCTGGGAACTTAGCAACATGCAGGTGCTCAGTCTCGGAGAAGCTGTGTGTTTGTGTTTGTGTTTGTTGTTAACTTGTGAAGCTATGTGTGGGTGCCTCTTAAAGCAAAGCTGCTGCCCTGTAGGCAGGGCGCACCAGTGGCAGGGAAGGTTGGCCTGCCGGTTCCTGCCTCCAGCACTCCTAGAGCCTCTTTGGCCAGGACCTGCCACCCCAAACTCCTGGAGAGAGAGGGTAGGGCAGAATAGTGTATATACTGTATGACCTCCCTGCTGCAATTCCACTGCACCATCGCCAGAGAGTAGGAGCTGCAAGGTGGGAGTGGGGGTGGGGGTGGGGTGGGACAGGGGTGGGGCGGAGTCCCACCCTCTCCGTCGGGGGGGGGGGGGGGGGGAGGATCTGATCCCCAGCCTATCTGCCTCTGGGCCCTGCAGCCAGAGTGCAGATCCTCCTTCATCTGTGCTGCCTGTCTCTCCTAGTGCCGCCTTACACCATTGTCTACTTCCTCTCCAGGGGTATGGCCCCACAAAGAACACAGGCAGGACTCCTTTGTGCCAATCTCTAGGCCCCAGCTAGAACCGGAGGGGACGGGGCCTGGGTGGTGGGGGTGGGGCCATAGTTGCAGGTGGCAGGGCCAGGACCTGTCTTTCAGGAGCCTGCAGCCTTCAGGGATTGTGAGCATCTTCGCTCAAATCTGTCACTGTTCCTTTCCTGGGACCCTGTGCCGTTGCTTCCCTGGCTCCATTCCCCTCTCCCAGGCCCAGATGGGACCATATTCTCCACCTTTTCTCCACACTTCCCTCCCTTCCCCAGGAGGCCCCAAAGCTAGGGTTTCTATCCTGGCTCCGTGTCCCCCTCCCATTCTCCCAACCATTCCCCAGGTGAGGCTGAGTCTCTGCTCTGTCCCCACACTCCTGTCCTGTCCCTCCCGCCCAGGGCACTGTGAGGCCATGCGCATGCTGCTGGCTGACCAGGGCCAGAGCTGGAAGGAGGAGGTGGTGACCTTGGAGACCTGGGGCCGAGGTCCGCTGAAGGCCTCCTGTGTGAGTGACTGCACCCTGTCTGGGGCATGGGTCTGGCCTAAGGGGGCTGTGAGTAGAGTGGGGGCAGCCTGGTTCAGGACCTCCATGGAGCTGTTGCCTCCCTCCTTAGTTATTTGAGCAGCTCCCCAAGTTCCAGGACAGAGACCTTGCCCTATACCAGTCCAATGCCATCCTGTGCTACCTGGACCGCTCCTTTGGTGAGTCCTGAGGCCTCTAGTGGCCCAGTCCAGAAAGATCCCTGACAGGTGCCTGGGCAGGAGTTTTGGGGGCTGGGCCAATGCACCTGTAGCCAATAAAGTCTTACTGGGCTGGGGGACAGGCTGAGTCCCCCAGAGGAAGGTGCAGGGCCCAGGTTCCAGCAGGGTCATGGGATGGTGCAGGGCTCCACACAGGTATGCAGATTTGCTGCACCATTCCCTAGACAACAGCTCAGAGGAAGCCACCAGCCCCAGTATGTGCAGGAACTTCCAAGTGGACCTCCCTGCCCATTTCTTCTTACTCTGGCTACATCTGAATCAGAAAAAAACCCACGCTCACAATGAATAGGCCTGTGGCTTTCTTCAAGGATAACAGGAACCTAGCTTAGGGACAGAACTGTTCTTTTTGGTCAGGTTAGAGAAAGGGTATCCAGGAAAGCCCAGGATCCCAGGAGAGCAGAAGGAGCAACACTGCCATAGGTCCTCCCCAGTTTCAACAGGCCCCAGGTAGGGGACAGAGGCCTCTGTCTAGGACCTGCCACCTCCTCTCCCTGCCCCATGCTGCCCTGTGATGCATGTGGATACCAGCCTTCATGTCCAAATCTGTCTAGGCCCCTACAATAGCTAGTCAGACACACCAGAGCCTTGGTCCTCTCTTAGGGGACAGACTTAGGGGACAGACGTGGCCTGGAGATCAGGCCAGGGTGTCAGCTGGGAACACCCTGGTGGGCCTACAGATTCCTCCAAAGCTGGGTGCAGCAGAGCAGGCCCTTCAAAGTAAGTGACCAGAGAGGGGTCCTGCTGGCCCATGGCTGAGGCCCCAGAACTTTCAGGGGAGACAGAGGACAAAACCTGAGCCCTCTCCCTGTCTGCTGACCCAGGGCTCTATAGCAAAGACCAGCAGGAGGCTGCCCTTGTGGACATGGTGAATGATGGGGTGGAGGACCTCATCAGGTGCTGTAGCCACCTCCTCCATAACTATGTGAGCAGAGATTGTGGGCTGGTGCTCAGGGACATGGGCATCAGGGGCAGGGAGGTCACCTTAATCAGTTTGACCACACGTTCCCAGCTGAGATCACTATCATTGGCAGGAGAAGGGCAAAGCCCAGTGTGCACAGGAGCTTCCAGGGGATCTGAAACCTTTTGAATTTTTGCTGGCCCAGAACAAGGGAGGACAGGGCTTTATCGTGGGGGAACAGGTGAGTGCTGGGTCTGGCCCCTCCCAGCCCATTGTGTCCATTGCTCAGAAGAGCAATCTGAGGCTCGGAGCAGAGGCAGACAGGGAATAGCCAGTGCTCAGCTCCGAAGCCTCTCTTCCTCTGACCTGGCTCAGGCTCCTTGACCCCCTGCCCTGCAGATCTCCTTCGCTAACTACAACCTGCTGGACTTGCTGCTGAACCACCAGGTCCTGGCTCCTGGCTGCCTGGATGCTTTCCCCCTGCTCTTGGCCTACATGATGTGCCTTAGTGCTTGGCCCAAGCTCAAGGCATTCCTGGCCTCCTCATACCATGTGAACTGGCCCATCTTTTCTCTTATCAAGATATGAGCCTGCATGGACCCCTAATAAGAGGAAAGCTGGCTATGGTCATGGAGGGGCTGGGGGTGCACAGGAACCCTTTGCCTTTTCCCAGGGCTGGATGTCTGGGTGCCCACAACAGGATTAGGCCCTGGAGCTAAGCTGCCAGGAGACACAGAGGAGCTGAAGACTCCACCTCAAGTCTTCCTGAGTATGTGTGTATGACCTCACAGTGAGATTGGGAATACAGCAAGCCAGGGAGTGACTTCTATCCAAGAAAAGGACGGCTGTCAAAGTACAGGACAGTTGCTTTTCTGTGTGGTGAATCCAGTCCTGGGCACATGGCTTCCTGGTCTTCCACCCCCCAGGAGCCCTCAGTGCACTCTTGCAGTTGGGGTGACACACACTTAGGGTTTCCCTGCATGCTCACGCTGCTCATTCTCACGTGTTACCATGGTCATCGACACCTGGACACTCCCAGCCAGGTGTGAGGGACTGAGGGCAGCCTGGAACTCTGGATGGCCTCTTGCTGCTTGGGGATCCAGAGAGAGGAAGGGATCCCTCAGGTTGGGGGAGCATCTATCTATTTGAGTAGTCCTCACCCTCATCCTGAGGGGCCTTACACTGGCTCCACCTGGGTGCATCCTCTCTGTGCCGAACCAGTGTGGCCACCTCCTGCCTGAGTCTCGAGTCAGCTGGGAAGCTCCTGTGGAACCATCAGGCAGCCTGGAATCAGACAGTTGCAGAATGCCCACTGCCCCAGTGTGGACCTGCTGCACTAAGGGAGACCACCTCTTGGTCCTGCTGCCCTCGCTGATGTGAGCGCCCCTCCTCTAGAGCGTCCCCAGCCCACCCTACTAGTGTGCTCTTCTTTGCTCTCCCAGCCTCTGTCCCTGTGATGCCAAAGGCATTGGACTCTGCCCACCCACGTAGCCCCCTCCTCTGTCCTCCTCCAGTGGCTGGGTCCCTTGGGCAGCTCTGCCCCCCCACAGCTCCCCTTGGGCCTTGCTCGCTGGCTGGTCTCCTGGAACCACATCCTCTTCCCCTCATTTTTGCCTTACTGTCCCCAGGGGAGGGGCTGGCTCCCCTTCACTTCTGTGGAAATGGTACAAACAGCAAGAGGTGACTCCTGCTGAGCAGGCCACTACTGCACCCTGTCTCTGGGCCTGGACACCACACTCCCTTGCTTCCTCCTTCCACTTCGTGGGGTTCACAAGGGTCTCCCATCAAATACTTGTCCTGGCTCACAGGCCTAGTGCCATCACTCCATGCTGGCCTCATGCTGGGGACTTGGACAATGAATGATCTCATTTAACTCCCTCTTGGCTGAAGCTGAAGCTCAGAGACATGAAGCAGCTTGTCTAAGGCCACGAATACATGGCTGAGCTGGGATTCAAACTCAGGTCTGAGTGACTCCCAAGCCTTTTCTTTTTTCTTTTTGTAGTACTAGAGATTGAACCCAGGGCCTTTGCACTGAGCTACATTCCCAATCCTTTAAACTTTTAAAAGATCCTGCAATGGGCTTGCTGTCACTAAGTTGCCCAGGGGAGCTTGAACTTGCCAACATCCTGCCTCAGCCTTCCACACTGGTAGGGCTATAGGAATGCACCACAAGCAGCAGCTATACTTCCAGACTTTTCCATGGTGGTTCTCTGAAAAGCAGGGAGGGAGAGCCTTGGAGGCCAAAAGGCAGAGCAGGAGGCCAGTCTCAGGAGCAAGAATGATTTAGGCCTGTGCAGGAGCCAGAGGCTGGCAGAGACCATTTAGAGGTGGTGGAGCGGGCAGGAGCACTGATATTGATGGTGGAGCCCTTGCCTGCCAGAATAAGGAGTTGGAGTTGATTCCTAAGGTACTGGGGAGCAGGCTTTTGAGCAGGGAAGGTGACATGAAAGAAGACTTTTAGAATTTTTAATCTTTTTTAGGAAGCTTCAAGTACCACCTAACTCATCACCTTTCAAATGGAGAAACTGAGGTCTGGAGAGGGAATGATCCTTTCAGTGTCACTGTAAAAGACCATGGATGGGCCAAATAATGTTGAGGGTCCTACTGAGACACCCAGAAGAGGCTCCATGAAGGATGTTCTTATATGTTTTGGATCTGGGGGCTGTCTGGAAGTTTGGGTTTCTGCAGGAGAGCTGACCCTTTGGGGAGGAATGCACTAGGAAGCACCCATTGGTTCCCAGGGCAAAGCAGCACACAGTTATTACCTTAGGGGACCCTGGGACTCCCACTCCCCAAAAGTCTGCTGTTCTGAGTCCCCAACCCTGCTGGGATGGGCTCAGGCTTGCAGTCCCATAGCTTGGGAGCCCTCTGCATGCCCATGCTCTCCAGAACACTCAGGAGGGCACATTAACTCTCCAAGCCTGGGCAAGGGCTCGGAGCATGCTTATGTGTCCTGGTGAGTGGCAGGCAGGCAGAGCGCTGGACAGCCGCTCAATTTGGGGAGGGCTGGAAACCCTGGGCTACAGTGGTTCTGTATGCAGGCAGGTAAGACAGTGACCACAGCATCCCACAGGGCACCTGGTGATGCTTGGGCATCTCACAGGTCCCAGGGCAGCAGCAGAAGAAAAGTTGCTGTTTTCAAATCTTTCTGCAACCAACTTCTTCCACATTTTATAGTGTGACTGGGCTGGGTATTTTGATTGTGTAGCTCTGTGACCCCCAAGAGGGTGGGTAGAGAGACTCCTTGGGCTAGAGGCCAGGAGGAGGGACTGGGAGCCCTTCTAGCTGTAGAGGTGACAAGTGACACCAGGATGTGTGGCATCTGGAAGGGAAGGGCTGACCTCCTTCAGGCAGTGCCACAGCACTTTACGTACATCAACTCATTTAATCCTCACAAGGAATCCCCTTGGCAGGTGTTATTATAATCTCCCTTTTAGAGATTTGAAAACTGAAGCACGGAGAGGTAAAGTAGCCTACACAGCCACATAGCTGGGGAGAGGTGCAGCTAGGGTTTAATCCAAGGTTTTGTAGCTCTAGAGCCTGGAATTCTGTCTGCTCTGCTGTGGTGGGGGCTCAAGTTATTGTTTTTTCTTTTAAATTTCATATGTGTGTGTGTGTTGAGGGGTACTGGGGATTGAACATAGGGCCTTTGCACTGAGCTACATCCCTGGCCCTTTTAAATTTTTTATTTTGAGACAGTCTCATTAAGTGGCTAAATTGCCTGGGCTGGGCTTGAACTTTCTATCTTTCTGCCACAGACTCCCAGAGTGCTGGCATTATAGGCATGCGCTACCATGCCTGGTGTTTATATTCTCTGTGTTTTTATACAGAGTGACTGCAGAAGGCTGATACCTGTTTATTCTTGCTAATTACATGGGGGCCAGAAACCCTAAGGAAGAGGCTGGGACAGGGTGGACTCTTGGGCTGCCATACCCAGATGTGTGCTTGTGGACAACAGCAGACCCTCTGTGGGCCTGCTCCCTCTTGCAACATCCAGGGAGGTCCCCAGTGACCATTTGACAGATGAGAAAACAGGCCAGAGCTGGAATGGACACCCTGGCATTTGGATGCCAAGCTTACATTCTCTCCTGACCAGCCCTAGGCAAAGCTCTTGCATGTGGTTATTTAAAACAATAACATTAGTTAAATATTAAGTATCCTTACTGATAGCAAGTTAGAGCCACAGGGATTTTTGAAGGAAAAGCCTAAGTCACATCTAACCTCTAGCCCACCTGGCTGTTTGCTCCCAGGCCTGGGGTGGCCTGAACCAGCTCTGTAAGTATGTGGCATGAGGCCGGGTGAGCCCTGCAGCCTGAAGCCTCCTCTCACTGTACCCAGAGGATGTTGTGCCTCCAGAAGAGCCCAGTGTTTCTCCAGGAGCTGTTTTTGGCAAGGAACCCACACTTGAGCTCCAAACCTTTCTTCCTGTTGGAAGACTTTGCACAGAGCGAGGGGGGAGCTTTTGCATTTCCAGATGGAATTTTCCACCACAAGGCAGACACATAGCCCTGTTCCCCCTGGAACTTACTGTCATGAGACTTGTCCTTCAGAGCAGCATCTGGGAGACAGAATAACACAAAATCTTTTGGTTTGGGGCTGGGGATTTAGCTCAGTGGTTCTGGCACCTGCCTTGCAAGCGCATGGTCCTGAGTTCAATTGCCGGTACCAAAAACAAAAAAACGAAAAAACAAAGACTTTTGGTTTGGCCATCTGTACTGTCTGTGCCTGGGTTCTGGCTTTAAAATGTGTCAACAAGAAGGTGGTGGCCTCTCCAAGGTTTGGGTGGCATACATTTAGGTCTTCACAGAAATCTACCAATGAGGGCGCTCTTGTGGGAAGCTACCATTTTGAGAGTTTGAAGCAGTTGTTTTTTCTTGCTTTTCCAAAAATAGGGCAATTGTGACCTTCAGTTCAAAATTCTAGCCAAGGGAACAGTTGCACACGCAACCGTGATGACTGCCCACTCTGACCTGGCAACATCTTTGTGCATCTCTTCCTCCACGCCCACATTCCCCACCATCCCTCTCCTGTGCCAGGACTGCTTTCCAGACACAGGGATTGACATGTGGCCTAATGCCAGCCACTCACAGAGTCTCAGCTCTGGCCACTGTGATTGGCCCAAGGACATGACGAAGCTGGACCAATGAGAGTTCATCACTGACCCATCACAAAAACAGCTGGCTGGGGCGAGGAGCTCCCTCTGAGACCTGAGCTTCCATTCTGGTCAAGAAGCTGTGAGAATGTAGATTCAGAGAAGAATGTGTGTGTGTGTGTGTGTGTGTGTGTGTGTGTGTGAGAGAGAGAGAGAGAGAGAGAGACACAGACAGACAGACAGACAGAGAGTTAGATTTAGAGTTTAGGTCTCTGGCACCAGTCCCTGAGAGGCCGTCTCTACTCTATCTTTCCCCTGGTTTGGTCATGAAAGCTCTTTTGGAGTTGAGTTCCTGTACCCTCAGTTGAAAGAGACTATGGTAGGTCTGAAATATTTCCATAAATTCTCCCTCCCCACCATGTGAAAACTAATTTCCTACCCTTTGAGGCAGGGGCAGACTTAGTGACTCACTCTAACTTTGAGGTGTGTGGAAATGATGATGCATGACATTGAGTAGGTCATAAAAGGCATGTGGCTCTATCTTGCTCTGTCTTGGAAGGCAGCTGCCATGCCATGAGGACACTTGGGCAGCCCTGTGGAGAGGTCAAGGTGACAAGGACCTGAGGCTTCTTCTGGCCAAACCCAGCACTGCCTCACCGTCCATGTGGATGAGCCATCTTGGAAATGGATTATCCAGCCCCAGTCACTCTCCAATTCCTGACTCAGGGGTAGAGATGATGAATATTTACTGTTTCAAGCTGCTCAATTTCAACCTATGGTATTTTCAACTTATTATGGGTTTAACAGGACAAGGAGCATCAGTGTGGAGTCAGAACCAAGCTGGTACTGTTAACCTCAGTATGGGACAGGCACATGATTTACAAGACTCACAAAGTAAAGCAGACACTGAGCTTTTGAGAGCTGTTCATCCTAGTCTGAGGTATGCAGTGTTCTCTGGATGCGCAGGGCAGGTGTTTGTCAGTGCTTAGAACAAAGGCAAACCCTTCAAACAGGAGTCTTTCCTTTCGTGATCCCCTGTTTCTTGACTGTGAACCCGGTGTGGACAGAGGAGCAATGGTGCACATTCCAGTAACTATTTATCATTTCCAGTAATTAGTTTTTCCATTGCAGCTCACTTATGTCAGGAAGGTAGGAAAGTACAGTAGTAAGGAAAGCAGGTGTTGAGCTCTCCTCAACTTTGGTCCTGTGATCTTGAGCATCTACTATACTTAGCACAGTGCCTGGCACACAATCAAACAGATTCAATAAATGGCTGAAAACAATTTTTGTAAAAACTCAGTTTTGAATATCTCATCACCACCATTAGCTTTGGTGCTGTTTAAACACCTTGAGAAATCAGTCTCTTTCCTGTTGCCTTATATTTTGTACAAATAAGGAACTGAGCAACATCTGGTTCTTTATTACCTTCATCACTCATCTAACTGCAAGAGGAGAAAATGTACTGAATTGACCTTGGGCAAAACTTGACATATGAAATTTTCAGCCAAGTCATCCTTTCAGCACTTATGTCTAACATGAAAAAAAGAAATATTATATTACAGTTTCCTCTCCAAGTAAAGTTTTTCAAGCCATATTTTTTATTTTTCAATTTTGAAAATCAACATATTATTTAAGAATGAAAACCAACTGATTGTTTTAATCACATCAAACAGGTTGAAAACTTATTTTCTCAGACATACCCCTCAATATGTGACTCTTCTGCTTAAAGAGTGTACTAGAGTTATGCACAGAAACAGAATCAGCAGCAGATATGCACCACCAGGAAAGCTGGTATAGCTTGAGGGTCTGAGAGCCAGAGAGCCATGTTGTTGATCCCAGTGTGGGTCTGAAAGCCTGAGGACCAGCAGTGCTGATGGTGTAAGTCCCCATCTGGAGGAAGAAAAGATTGAGGTCCCAGTGAAAGCAGCCAGGCAGAGAGGGAATTCTACCTTCCTCTGCCTTTTTGTTCTACTCAGGTCCTGCATGGATTGAACAACACCCACTGTATTAGTTTTTTTTCTGTTACTATGACAAAATACCTGGGACTGGGTACTGCATGAAGAATAGCTCATAGTCTTGGAGCTGAAAGTTTGAACAGCATGGTGCAGGCTCTGGTAAGGGTCTCCCTGGCTGCTATCACATCATGCCAGATGGCATCACAATGGAGGGAAATGGTGTTGGAGAGGGAGAGATCATGTGGAAAGACAGGAAGCCAGAGAGAGGGGAGGGGCCAGGGCCAGGTTGCTCTTTATAATGATACTCACCTAAGAACTAACCAGGATCCTACCAGAGCTACATCAATTCCTTCCAAAGGTAGTACCTTTCATGAGCTACTTATTTCCTATGATGTCCCATATCTTAATGGTTCCAAACTATCTCACACCACCACTGCACCCAGAACTAAGCTCCCAACTCACAAAGCCTGCATCCCACTCAAACCCTATCACAACCATGGCATTTGTCACTTCACCAATTCAAATGCATATCTCTCTGGAAGGATCTTCAGATATCCCTGGAAATAACGTTTCCTCAGCTACGTGAGGATCCCTTGACCCAATCAAGTTGACACATAAAACTAACCAACCCAAGCCCAGCACAGTGGGACAGACTGGTAATCCTAGCACTTGGGAGGCTGAGGCAGGAGGATGGTGAGTTCAAGGCCAATGTTGAGAAGACCTGTCTAAAAAAAAAATCAAAATTATAAATAAATAAATACATCCACACAGGTTTTGTAATTTTCCTTTTCTTGTAGAAGAGACAATCCATATAGGGAAAGTTATCAACCCCCAGCCATGGGTCTTGGTCTCCTATGAGGCAATACAATGCAAGCTAACAAGATCAAAGAAAGAGACAAGACTTAGAGAGAAAATTTGGCCTTGGGTTGATCTATGCTGCTCTGGGCAACAAAGACAAAGGGTGCCAAGGACATCCAGTATTTGTCGATTTCAAGTGTGAGAAGGTGAGCAGGGTGTGCCTTGAAGACATCTAGTGACACAGTGCGAAGCATTGGAGATAGTGGATATGCAAGCAGGGCTGTAAAAAGGTGGCACTGCTTATCTTGCTTGGAGAGAACAAATGGGTACTGAGACTGTGTCAGAATTAACCAGCAACCCATTGGGTCAGTGAGAAGCCATAACTCAGGGGGAAAGATTTTAATTGAGGTCAAGTTAGCCTCAGTTGCATGCTACCTGAGCAGAGCCCTGCCACTTCACAGCCAGGTCTTAGGTCTTTGTGGCAGCCACTGGGATAGGGGCTATACTCATCCAGTCCACCATCTGACGTGTCCATTTGAGTCACCTAGGGCTTTGGTCAGACTCTTAATATAATAATATAGCTGAATTATGGAAAGCAGGAAATATGTGCCACTTATAGCCTGCTAATACTGGGCAGGGATGTCTGTTACCTTTTATTTATTTTTAACTTTTTTCCATTAAGTCTATTGGTACATTTTAGGTATACAGTACAGTTACATTCATCATTGGGATCTTGTACCTTTACATGATGTATCTTGGTTCTTATTTTTTCCCCATTCCCCTGCCCTCCCTTCACCCCCTCCACCCTTCCCTATTTACAAAGACTTTATTTCTTTTTATTCTTTTTCTTGTATTTTTTCTTTTCCCTTCTTTTCTTTCCCTTACCCCTCCCACTTCCCCGACCCCTTTAGACCTTTTCTTCCTATTTCACAATATCAATTATACATTTTGATCCTTATGTACACTTTTAGTTTTTCACACTAGAGAAACTATTTGGTATTTACATGTGTGTGTCCTATTTATTTCACTTAAGAGTATGGCCTCAATGTGCATCCACTTAGCTATAAATGTCTCTAGCTTCTCATTCTTTATGGCTGAGTAGTACTCCATTTTGTAAAAAAACCACATCATCTTTATCCAGTCTCCTGTTGATGGGCAATTGGGCTGCCAAGTTTTAGCTACTACAAACTGTGCTGCTATAAACATGGGTGAGCATATATCACTGTGGTATGATTCTTTTAACTCTTTTGGGAAGATACCCAGCACAGGAATAGCTGGGTCAATTGGAACTTCTAATCCTGCTTGTTTGAGGCATCTCCATATTGATTTCCACAGTGGTTGCACCAGCCTGCACTCCCACCAGCAATGAAGCAGGGTTCCTTTCTCCCCACAGCCCCACCAGCATTTGTTATTGGTTGATTTGTTGATAGCAGCCATTCTTTCTGGGGTGAGGTGGAATCTCAGTGTTGTTTTCATCTGCATCTCTCGAATGACCAGTGATGTTGAACATTTTTTATATGTTTATTTGCTGCTTTTACTTCTTTGTCTGAGAAACGTCTGTTCATTTCAGATGCCCATTTCTGAATTGGGTCTTTATATTTGGGGGAGTCTGATTTTTTTGAGTTCTTTATATGTTCTAGATAGTAAGACTTTGTCTGATGTTACCTTTTATTTTTCATCTGCATCTTCCACAATTTTCCTTCTAGATCTCTATCTCCACCACATGCCTCATACTCCCACTGCTGGAACATCTGTCCTGCATGCATGGCATCCCCGTCCCTCTCCTTCTTGGCCCATACTGCTTGCCTCCCTGGAAGAGTGCTTCCTGTCCTGTCCCAATGCTTTCCGAGCTGGACCCTCCCTTGTGTGTCCTGGGAGGGCTGATCCAGCACTTGGCGTTGCCCTGAGCTGTTTTGCTGAAGTGGGAGATGCAGTGTCAGCCCTCGTCCAGATGTGAAAAGCACTGATAAATAGTGTTACTTCCAAACCTGTTGGGGTGCACGGCAACGCTCACAGTGGCCCGTGTCTCCCCCTCTATGCAGCACAGCACCATCCAGGCCTCAATGTTTCAAAGTCCCTTTGGTGTTGTCCATATCCCTACTGTATGACTACAAACCTTTTGAGAGAAAGGACTGATTCTTTTTCTTCTTTTCCCACTTTTTAATTGAGCAATAATTTATATGTGATTGGTACCTTTATCTTAAGTGTACAGCTCAATAAGCGTTGACATATGCATGCCTGTGTCTGGTATATCTGTACACCTGTTGTTATGGTTCAGATCTAAAATGTACCCCTAAATTCTCAAATGTGTGAAAGGTAACTGGTCACGGGGTGCCATACTCACCAGCGGATTCATCCATTGATGATCTGAGTAGTAGAATTCGCTGTTAGGAGGTAGGGCCTAGCTAGAGGAGGGTCACTGGGGTGTGACCTGGGAGAGTGTATTCTTGTCCCTGGCTTTTCCCTTCTCTCTGCTTCCTGGCTGTCATGGGATGAACGGGCTTCTTCCATGCCATTTCTGCCTTGGAGCTGCCAACCATGGACTGAAAACATGACCCAAATCAACCTCTCCTCCTTTCAATTGTGGGTGCTGGGTCCCAGGGATGAGAAAGTGACTAAGACACGTGTGTAACCACAACCAAAATGAGGTATGGAATATTTCCCACCTCACCTCCCGAAGAAGAGAGGGACTATTTGCTGGTATCACCAGATCTAAGAGAGCCTAAAATTGATGTAATCATGTTTGTTATTTGCTGTATAACTAAAAACTCTACATTTGTTCCCTTAAAATACACACATTTCTCCTTTCTCCTGGTTCCATGCCTCAACTGAGTGGCTCCTCAGTCTGGATGGCTTTGGCTGTGGATGGCTTGGCTTTGCTCCCTGTCACACTGGACCTCAGGTCACCTGGCTGGGAGTCTTTGCATATGGTCCCTCATTCTCCTGTAAGCCAGCCTGAGTTCTACCCATGCGGGCCTCAGGGCACAGTGCTTTCCCTTTTGCTACTATCCAACTGGCCAGAACAAGCCATGGCCAAGCCAGGTTCCAGAGGTCAAGAAATACTTCACCTCTTAGTGGGAGAGCAACAAAATCATGGTGGTGGGCCTATGCAAGGGGTGGGAAGAATTTGTGGTCATTTGCTGCCATGGGCCGAGCCTGAAGATGGCCCTTCGTCTGCTCCCTACTCCTTTTCTTCTCTATAGACTAGATAAGTCAAACAGACACAGTCCGTTTGTCTAAGATTGTAGACCCTGGATGGCACAGCCCCAGGACACAGTTACGTTATGTATCCTTCTTCCTTGTTCCCTTTCTGCGCATGCCTGGATCACAAGACAATCATGCTACGTTCAGCCTAGGCCATGTAGGCCACACAGCACTAGTTACCCTGCCTTCTCTTCCTGTTTGTCTTATACTATAAATAAAGGGTGTGCTGGACTCCAGGTGGCCAGCACCTCAACAGGCTATGGTTCCACCTGGTCCCAGCTTTCAAGCATAATCTTGGTGTGTAACTTTCTTTCTTAGTGTTTTTCAATTTTCTTCATTTCCCACCACTCTCCCTGGCTTCACACTCTATGCTAGGAGGGTCACATCAATTTGCAACTGGCCACTGATGTTCTTCCAGCAAAAGGTAGCAGAACATAATGTAAGCAAGCAAAGCGGTGAATCAGGGCTGGGGGTGCAGTTCAGCAGTACAGCATTTGCCTAGCATGCACAAGGCCCTGGGTTTGAGCCCCAGCCCTGCAAAACAAACAGCTCCCTCCTAAACACACACACACACACACACACACACACACACACAAGGTAAATCAGTGTGGGCAGTTTTTAGGGTAACTCTAAAAGACTGTTATATAAACAAGTAGAAAGGAAAAACAGAATGACATAATATCAAAACAGGAAGGAAAGAAAAGAAAAAGAACAAGCAGGACAAGTAGCACAAAATAAGACAAATTTGACACACAAATGTTAGCAATTAAATTAAATGCAGAAAACTACCCATATCAATAGATAAATTGCTGAACTGATTTTAAAAAAATGTTGTTAAAAAATTTGTTGTCATTTTTTATATGTATATATCTTATCATTTTAACCATTTTTTGGTTGTTTTTTGTTTTTTTGAGGCAGGGTCTTGTTATGTATTCCAGGCTGGCCTTGAACTCACAGTGATCCTCCTGCCTTAGGCTCACAAGTGCTGGGATTACAGGCATGTCCACCACACCTGGCTATTTTATCCATTTTTAAGAATACAGGTCAGTACCAAGATGTATCATGTAAAGGTACAAGTTCCCAATGAGAAATGTAAAATGTTGTATACCTAAAATGTACCAATAAAAAAATTTAAGAAAAAAAAAAGAATACAGGTCAGTGACATGAAATACATTGTAATGTTGTGACCAGGTTCTGGTGTTCTGGGGTCTCCTATTCTGGAGGTATTTTCTAGGTTTTTTCTGTCCTAAACGAAGAATTGTTGGACAAGTGCAAAAGGTACTGAGGTTTTACATTTATTAAAGGTAAGAAAAAATGAAACATCCTCTGAAGAGCCAGGGCAGGCCAATTAAAAGTAGGAAAAGAAGTATGCTCTACAGGGAGAGTGGGCTACTGTGAAAGAGAGCGCAGCTGTCTTTTGTATACCCCATTCCTCAGGCTGACATCAGGTCTTGGTCATTCTATCAAAAACCTGCTTCAGTTCTGTCAACAAGAACTGAAGATAACTTTCTCTGATTGGTCCCAGAGGCAGGGCTCTGGAACCTGTTTTTCTGCACATTTCCTGGGTCTCCGTTATTGACAGATCATGCTCACTTGCTCAGCCAGTTTGCCATGTTCAATCTTCTGACTCAATGATGTTCAGTTGTTACCACCATCCATATCCATGACTTTTTTTTTTTTCTGGCCTTACTGGCAACTGAACCTAGGGGCTCACATATGCTTCGAAAACTCTCTGCCACTAAGCTACATGCCCAGCCCTTTTCTTTCTTTCTTTTTTTTTTTTGGTACCGGGGATCGAACTCAGGTCTTTGCACCTGCAAGGCAGATGGCAGAACCACTGAGCTAAATCCCCGGCCCCAGCCCTTATTTTTTCGGTACCGGGGATCAAACTCAGAACTTTGTGCTTGCAAGGCAGGTGCCAGAACCACTGAGCTAAAACCCTGGCCCTTCCCAGCCCTTTTTAAAAAAAATAAATTTTATTTTATTTTATCCTTCCCCTCCCTACAGGCTGT
>NW_004624767.1:18884170-18992187 GCF_000247695.1 Heterocephalus glaber | reverse complement strand
AAATAAATCAAGAAAATCAAATAGCATTCTGTTACAAGGAACACATTTAAAAAATAAGAATATATAATAAGGTTGAAAGTAGAAGGATGGAAGAAGATACGCTGCCCAGACAGTAACCAAAGAAAGCCAGGTCTTCTGGATTAATTTCAAGCCAACAGCACTTGAAAACAAACAATGACAATAACAACAACAACAACAACAACACAAAAACAAAAGACAAAACAAGAACACCTTAAAATATAGAGGGAAATTTGTTAATAGGAAAAATGTTTAATTTTTATCAGGAAGTTATAAAAATTATAAATCTGTATCCATCTAATAACATGGGCTCAAACTATATATGTAATAACATAACTCAAAACATGATGGAATTACAATGAGGTATAGACAGCATGGAAATCATTTTTGTCTGCTCATGTGTACACACAGATGCACAAGTGAATCTGTGTATCTGCCAATCTTGTGGATATTTTTTCCCAGTCCATAGTGGGGTATTCTGATGCTTCTTCAGTAACTGTCAGAACAGCAGAGAAAACTTCTAAGAATAATAGAGGATTTGTGGAATACACTTTCTTCTCAAACACATGCAATATATACAAAATCAATTCCATATGGGGCCAGAAATTTCAACCCATTTCGGTGAACTGGAGTCATAGGGTATATTTCCTGCATATTGTGGAAGTGAGTTAGAAACCAGTTATTAAAAGATTATCTGAGTCTGTGTGATTGAGGTACTACTTCTTGGGGTCTTTTGCAGACATCCCATCTACAATTCCTGCATCATTAAATCACATGTACTGTGGAGATCATTGTTTTACAGAAAGCAAATGAACAAATGAAACAGAAAAAAGAAAAAATTGCCTTGACATTTTTGTTGTTTTACTGAGGATTGAACCCAGGACCTTGTGGGTGCCAGCAAAAACTCTACTACTGAGCTACACTGCCAGCCCTTGAGTACTTCTTCTAAATTTTAGGTGTTTTGATTCAAAGTCTTTTTAAATAAAGTGTACAAACTGTAAAGTATATTGTCTTAAGTGACCATCTCAGCAATTTTCATACATATATACACCTGTGTAACTACCACGAGATTAAGGTGTAGAACATTTCAGCATTCCAGAAGTTTCCCTCATACACCCAGTTAATGCCCTCTAAGATATTCTGACTTCCAATACCAAAGATGAGTTTCACAGATTTTTAATTTTCACATAAAAGGAGCCATATCTTGTGAATTCAGTAGGTGGGGGCTTTTCTGTTTAGATTATCTGTGGGACTCCTACTTATGTGTGGCAGTACAGCATTGCACTATGCAACCACATCACAGTCTACGTTTCCTTTCTCCCATTCATTGACATTTGGGGTGTTTCTAGTTTGGGGCTTTTGCAAATTAAGTTGCTATGTGAGTTCTATTTTTTTTTTTTTTTTTTTGGTACCAGGGATTGAACTTGTGTCCTTGCACTTGAGCAGCAGGCGGCGAAACCACTGAGCTAAATCCCTGGCCCCTGCTATGTGAATTCTTGTACAAGTCTTCTGGTCAATATGCACTCTTTTCCTTGAGTATTGTGTTAGAGTCTCTGGAGAAACAGAACCAGTAGGATGTGGAGAGGGAGGGAGGAAAGGAAGGAAGGAGGAGCTCAGGAAGGAGAGAGGAGGAGAGAGATTGATTTAAATGAATTAGTTTACATGACTATAGAGGTTTGGTAAATCCAAAAAAGTCCAAAGTCTGCAGGGCTGCATGGCTGGAGGTCCAGGTAAGAGTTGTCGCTGCAGTTCAATTGTGAAGGTCCTCCGTTGATAGAATTCTCTCCTCTTTGAGGCAGGTTAGTTTTGTTTTTTTTTTTTTGGTACTGGGGATCGAACTCAGACCTTACACTTGCAAGGCAGGTGCAGTGCCACTGAGTTAAATCCCAGGCCCAAGGCAGGTTAGTCTTTTATTTTGAAACCCTTCAACTGATTGGATGCGGCCCACCACATTTTGAAGGGTCATCTGCTTTGTTCAAAATTGACTGATTGAAATGCTTACAAACATCCACAGTGTTTGAACAAATATCTGGGTACCGTGGCTGCTATGGTTTAGGTAAAACACCACCTTTCTCCCACCAAGTCTCATGTTCTAAGGTGGATCTTTTGAAAAGTTATTGAATCATGGGAGTGCTGTACTCATTGGTGGATTAATCTATTGATGGGTTCATAGCTGAATGTGCTCTTAGGAAATGGGGCCTGGTTGGAGGTGGGTCACTGGAGGTGTGACCTGGAAGGGTGAATTCTTGTTCTAGGTTCCTGTCTTTGTTTTCTACTTCCTGGTCACCATGGTATGAGCAGCTTTCCTCCACCATGCCTTCTCACTTTGTCATTTCTGCTTTGAAGCCTGCCAACCATGGATTGAACTCACTGAAACCATGAGCCAAAATAAACTGCTCCTTCTTTAAATTTCAAGTGTCAGGTATTTGGTCTCAATGACAGAAAAGCTGGCTAATACAATAACCTAATTAAACTGACACATAAAATTACCATCACAAAGACATAATTAGAAATGGAGCATTTGTAGAAATTGCAAGTTTTTCAACATGGTTGAACCATTGTAACACACCTACCAGTAACATGTGAGAGTTCTAGTTGCTCTACATCTTTGTTAACACTTAGAATTGTTTGTGTTTTAAATTTTTCTAATGAGTGTTTAGTGGTTTATTTTTATTTATTTGTGTAGTGGTGTTGGGTTTTGAACACAAGGCCTTGTAAATGCTAGGCAGTGCTCTACCACTGAGTTACACCTTTGGCCCTCATTGTTGCTTAAATTCGCATTTCCCTGTAACTAATTCTGCTGAGAACCTTTTCTTATGCTTAAGGGTTGTTTAATACTGGCACATAAATGATCTTAAGCAACACATACTTTTTTTACATTGAAGGTGGCACTATGAAATGTGGCTGCCAATAGCCTAGTAATTTACTTTCCTTTCAGAGATTAAACATTTGTTCAATGTGTACTTAGTCTGGCTGTGCAGAAGCTGTTTTGTAATAATAATAATAATAATAATAATAATAATAATAATAATAATAATGGGATTGTCTACAGAAACAGACTCACTTCCAGGGACTGAAAAAAGTCCTTCCAGCTGTTTCCTCCTTCTCTATAGTTCTTACTTTCATATTTGGTTGTACATTAATCAGATAAGGTCATTGAGGTTTCAGAGTCCCTAGCTAACAGTAGCTGAAACAAGCTAGAAAGTTTTCTCCACTCAGTGAAAAGTCCAGTGTCATCTGGGTGGAGCTGCTGTGCACTCCCCATGGTGTTAGGGATCCAGGTTCCTTCCTGCTGTTCCTGTCACATCACAGGTGACCCTCCCTGTTCCCTCCTCATTCTAACCTATAGGAGGGGAGTTCTCTGAACAACCCTTTCTGTGTGTTATGCACCAGTCAAATAAAATTATCATCATAAATATATACCTAAGGATGGGGTATTTGTCGACACTGTAGTTTTTCAACTTGCTTGAGCTACTGTAACATTCCCACCAGCAATGCATGAGAGTTCCAGTTTCTCTACATCCTTGTTAACACTTGGAATTGTTTGTTTTTAAATTTTTCTAATGAGTGTGTAGTGTAGCTTTTTTTAAAATCCCTTTTAAAATTTTGGAACAGGGTGGGCACTAAGTTGCTAAGAGGCATAGAATATACCCGAGATAAGGGCTTAAAATATAGATGATAGAATAAGTCGCTTGTTGCCAACACTATATGACTTCATGTAGTTTGGTTTGGAATTTCTTTTTAAAATTTTGAGACAGAGTCTTGCTATGTAGTTCAGGGTGGCCTTGTACACACTCTGTAGCCCAAGCTGGCCTCGAACATGCAGTGATCCTGAGTGCTGGGACTCCAGGTATGAGCCACCACGAATATTTGGAATCTCTGACTCTCAAATGACAATGACTTCTAGGGATTAAGCATCACAGAAATACTCAACAAAGAGAGGCCAAGATCATCAAGAAGTATCCCCCCTGCGCCTAGTACTTCAGTAGGGTAGGGCTGATTTATATTTAACCAGTTGTTCAAGGAATGAAGGGGAAAGAGGGATGAATTAACTGACTGCTTTAATACCAGTTTATTCCAGGGATGCTTTGTATACTGACCCCCGGGGAAACTTCTGGTGGTCTCAGACTCTTCAGGCTGTGCCACAGGATCAGCGACACTGACTGGGCAGGGAATGTAGCTCAGTGTACAGCACAGGACCAGTTGCACGAGGCCCTAGTTTCCATCTCCAGCACCACAAAACAAAAACAAACAACAGCAACTCCCGAAGAAAGATCCCCATAACTTGGACCATCTACCCTCTCATGAGCATGTCACATAGTCTGAAAATGTGTCACACACAACAGGAGGGCAGCCCCGCTCCTAACACTTGCTGTTCTACTTGTATTATTCATGATTTTGATTGCACTCAACTTAGATCCAATTCGGACCAAAGCAAATGTAGATATCAGTTAACCGGAAAATGGGGGCTGCTACAGCCAGGACCTCTCCAAATCCATCATCACTTCTCTCATGTCAAAGAACAAAAGTACTACAAATTTAGTTTAAAGAACTTAACTGGCTTTGTTTGTTTGGTGCCGGGAATCAAACTTGGATCCTTCCGCTTGCGCAGCAGGCGGCGAAACTAAACTGGCTTTTTTTGAGGGGGATACTAGACGTTAAGCCCGGGGCCTTCGCGCTAAGCTACATCCCCAGCCCTTTTATATTTTTTAATTTTTTTCTTTTATATTTTTTATTTTGAGACAAGATCTCTTTAATTTGCCCAGGCTGAGCTGGAATTTGTAATACTCCTGCCTCAGCCTCCCAGAGTGCTGGGATTACAGGTGTGCACTACCATGTCCAGTTTAACTTTTTTGGCTTTTATTTATGATTCTAGAATTGGGCAGCATTTAGAATGAGAGCAGGTTCAAAGAACTGCAGGCCTGCAGGTGGTCAGACAACACATATTAACTGAAAACAGAAGCGAGGCACAGAGGCAGTTTGATTAGCTGCATTGTTTGACATTGTTGGGTCAGCTGGCCATCTGCCCATTGCTTGATGTCCAGCTGCTGCAACTGACTAAAACTCAGCTCTATTATTAATTCAGATTGGAACTCACTACCAAGGATTCAAATTTGGAGGCTGCTTGGGACCTGAATTTGATTTAGGGCATCGGTGCTTCTATTGGTCACCATAATCTTTTTTTTTTTTTTTTTTTTTTTTTTTTTTGACCCTGGGAACTAAACCCAGGGCCTCACGTAGACCTGACAAGTGCTCCACTTCTAGCAGTCAACTGACCCCCAGTCATTTTAGCATTTTGGTTTCATCATGTTATTCACAGTTCTCAAGTCCTTATTATCAAATGTTTCTGGACGTTTTTCATCATTTCAGCCAGTGAGACAATTTAGTGGCCAGCAGGTGGCTGCATGTGGACACTGAAGACTTTCTGAGAGGATATACTGCACCAGGAGGACTATGATAACGAACTTCAGGAGAACTGGATCCAAAGATTCAACACACTCTTTAACGGAAGTCCTCATGAACCACACTAATTAAAACCAAACAAGGGCTGGGGATTTAGCTCAGTGGTTTTGCTGCCTGCTGCGCAAGCACAAGGACCCGAGTTCAATCCCCAGTACCAAAAAAAAAAAGAAAGAAAGAAAGAAAAGAAAAACCAAACAAATCAAAGGTTAGGCCATGCACAGAGTACAACAGTCTTTGAGTCCCATGGGTTGCCGTCTTTGTTCAGAGAATAATGGAAACTAAGGACCATAGTTCACTATGATATGAACTGCTTTAAAGAAGGGTTTTGTTTTGGTGGTACTGGGGATTGAACCCAGAGCCTTTGCTCTGAGTTATATCCCAGCCCTTTTATATTTTTGTATTTTGGGACAGGGTCTTGCTAAGTTGCTAAACTGCCCAGGCTGGGCTCAAACTTGGAATCTTCCTGCTTCAGCCTCCCAGAGTTCTGGGATTACAGTCATGCACCACCATGCCTGGCAAGAGCTATTCATTTTTATAGTTGTCCAGGTAATACAAGTCCTAGTAACATGGAGACCTACCAAAAGTATATAAAGATTAGAAAAACCTTGGAAAGCCAACTTAGCCATCCACAAACTAGAGTCTCAGGGGTCTTTTCACAGGAAAAAGGAAAGATTAAGACAGCAGGCAATGAGGAGGATAAGTGAGAAGGGATAAAACTTACAGGATGGCAGAAAAAATCTTTGGTTTGGTTTGGGTTTTTGTTGTTGTTGTTGTTGTTTGTTTTTTTGAGAGAGGGGCTTGCTATGGCCTCCCACTCTCAGTGATCCCCCTGACTCAGCCTCCCTGGTACTAGGATTACAGGTGTGTACCATTACACCTGGCTTGGCAGAGAAATCTTGATCTGTGATCCTGGGAAAGCATGGCTAGGCTGTTGTCTGCTTCTGGGGAAGAATTTCCCTAGTCAGATTTCTCTCCAGCAGGTGGGCAGGTCCAGAGCCTTCAGAGGCCCTTTTGAGTTGTAAGTTATGGACCCAAAGGTCAAGGCCTTGACATTCACTGCAGTACAGTGGTGAGCACAGCAGTGTTAAGGGCAGTCTTTCTCTGACATATTTCTTTTTCCCAGAAGACCAAAACTTCAGGTTCTGGACTGTAAAGGGTTTGATTTTCCTTAGCTGGTGGATCATGAGATTTCTTTACCTGGTAAAAATACTTTGGTTTAATGCATTAAAACCTCATGCTATTGAGTCATGTCAGAGTTTGTAGGAGTGGAAGATATATGAAGTTCTGTTATAATGTTGTTTACCTCTAGAAAGCTTCTATCTATCACAGACTGAATAAAAACAATATTTTATCCCTAGTGTGCATGAAACCCTGGTTCAATCTCCAGCACCATACATACACACACACACACACACACACACACACACTATTACAAGAACTTCTTCGGATCCCACTGAAGGTGACAAAGAAATAAAATCCCTCTGTAAATATTCAAATGCTCCATCAGGTAGTAGAAATATACCACCTGAGGTTTTTATTATCTTCCCAGGATTAAGAATTTGTCAAGACAAACACTGGTTATAAACCATTTTAGCAATTCAGAACCGTCACCACAGTAATATTTTCCCATAATCGGTATTATTTTGTCCACTCTATTGTGAATTATGGAGTGGTGAGCTTTTAATAATGGAAGTCATAAGGGGTCAAGAAAGAGCAGGCAGCCATCCAGGCCTTCCACAAATCTACTCTTAAAGTTGTTGCCTTGACATCCACTTATTATTTATTTAATTAATTTATGTATTCAGGATCGACATCCTTTTTTTTTTGTACTGGGGATCGAACTTGGGTCCTTGAGGTTGCGAGGCAGGCGGTGGAACCACTGAGATAAATCCCCGGCCCTGGATCAACATTCTTTTAAAACATCAACTTTGCTTCCTATTCAGGTACACATCACTGTTTATTGCATAGGTTGTCACGGGCAATTTTACTTGGGTCAACCTTATGGAGTTCATTGAAATTGCATTTTAGCAATCTCAGTACTGGTTGACTTAGCATGAAAATCTGCCAAAGCATTTCCTTGGTATTTAATTTCTGTTTTGCTTGATGTAAGATGGCAGTTTATAAAATAATCTTCATAAGAGTTCTGGAAATTCTTACCCACTAAATACAATAATCTGATTTGGGAGTTCTCAGAAACCTGTATTTGTCAGAGCTGTCTTCATGAACCTCTTGAAGACTAAACACTTCAGGCCTGTAATTGCTCAGGAAAGTACCATGACTCATATGAGGACTATTGGATTTTTATGATTTTGATACAATTTCTGAAACACATTTGAGTACATACATACAGATATAACTCAAAGGAAGTTCAGCATTACTTATATTTTGACAAGCCTTCTTATATAATGTTAAGATATCAAGAAGGTCTAATTAGTTTAATATCTTTCTTTTTTTTTGGTACCGGGGATTGAACTTGGGTCCTTGCTCTTGCGCAGCAGGTGGCGAAACCACTGAGCTAAATCCCCGGCTCTAATATCTTTCTTACAAGGTGAGAGATACATCCTTCAAGGCTGTCTAGTAGCTCAACTGGAAAAATCCCAAAGTTAATTCTAGGTCAAAAACACTTGATCAGCTACACATAGTGGCAAATGCCTATAATCCCAGTTATTTGGGAGGCTGAGGCAGGAGGATCAAAAGTGTGAGGCCAACCTGGGCAACTTAGTGAGACTCTGTCTCAAAATTAAAAAGGCCCTTTCTGCTCGGCCGTTCCCCAGTGTAAGAGGCAGCCATGGAGCCCAGCCGGAATGGCATGATTCTGAAGCCCCACTTCCACAAGGACTGGCAGCTGCGCGTGGCTACGTGGTTTAACCAGCCGGCTCGGAAGATCCGCAGGCGCAAGGCCCGGCAGGCAAAAGCGCGCCGCCCCGCCCCGCGACCCGCTTCAGGACCCATCCGGCCCATTGTGCGCTGCCCCATGGTGCGATACCACACCAAGGTCCGAGCTGGCAGGGCCTTCAGGCTGGAGGAGCTGCGGATGGCTGGTATTCACAAGAAGGTAGCCCAGACCATTGGCATCTCGGTGGACCCAAGGAGGCGGAACAAATCCGAGTCCCGGCAGGCCAATGTGCAGCGGCTGAAGGAGTCCCGCTCCAAACTCATCCTTTTCCCCAGGAAGCCGTCGGCCCCCAAGAAGGGAGACAGCTCTGCTGAAGAACTCAAATTGGCCACCCAGCTCACAGGACCTGTGTTGCCCATCCGGAACGTCTACAAGAAGGAAAATGCCAGGATCATCATCAGAGGAGAAGAACTTCAAGGCGTTTGCCAGTCTGTGCATGGCCCATGCCAATGCCCGGCTCTTCCGCAACCGGGCAAAGAGAGGGAAGGAAGCTAAAAACCAGGACGTTGAGAAGAAAAAATAAGCACTGTTGGGGTCTTGTAATAAATGCTCAGAAAAGCTAAAAAAATTAAAAAGGGCTGGGGATGTAGTTTGATGCTTCCAGCTACAATCTCCAGCATCACAAAACAACAAAAACAACAACAAATCCCACAAAACAGCGAACAAAAACAACCCAAAAAACCCATTTGATTAAAACAGGATAACAGACCAATGTGAAATAATAATCATTTATTCAATCAGAGTGCTAATTAAAGATTTAAAAGGCAAATACATACAGTTACATGGTTGTAGGAAAAACATCTTAGTTTTGTTTTTGTGTTTCAGTACTGGGACTTGAACCCCGGGCCTTTGCACTGAGCTACATCCTCAGCCTTTCATTTATTTATTTATTTATTTGGTACCAGGGATCAAACTCGGGTCCTTGCACTTGCAAGGCAGGTGGCAGAACCACTGAGCTAAATCCCTGGCCCTAAAATTTTTTATTTTGAGACAGGGTCTCACTAAGTTGCCCAGGCTGGCCTTGAACTTTCAATCCTCCTGCCTCAGCCTTCCAGAGTGCTGGAATTACAGGTATGTGGCACCAATGCCCAGTTTAATCTCTTATTTTTAGGAAAAAACCCCATATAAATAGTTCCCTTCTAATTTCATCCAACTCGATCGCATATAAAACTCCTTTCATGAGATTAATCTTCCACAATCTCACAATGTTCACAATCTCAGATCCCTTCTGTTGTTTGTTCTAGATGTTACCTCTTTCATCTGGGAACAGCCTCTCATTCTACTTTAGGATTAAAAAAATTGCTCTGTTTTTCCCTTAAAAGCACATCTTTAGGCCACGGATTTAGCTCAGTGGTTTCGCCTCCTGCTGCGTAAGTGCAAGGATCGGAGTTCAATCCTCGGTACCAAAAAAAGAAAGCACATCTTTAGTGTACATAAACTTTACTTACTGAAACATACTTTCCTTGCCTTGCCTATACAATTGTTCCCCTTATTGTATCTATTAATGATTCTTAATTAACTTTACTGTCACTGGAACACCAATACCCAACACACACAATTTAAAGGAGGAGAGGTTCATTTTGGCTCGCAGTTTCAGTCCACGGTCAGCTGCCTCCAACACAGAAACAGGGTGGCAGAAGGGCCTAGCCTAGGAAAAGCAGCTCACATCAGATAGGTCAGGAAGCAGAGAGCAAAAAGAAGAGGCTGGGAGGGAGATGTAGCCTCCTAGGCCACATCCCCAGCCATCACCTCTAACTGGGCCACTCCTAAGAGCAAGTGCCCTGCAGCAGCCCCGTGATCCAGTTACCTTGCGCGCACGCGCACACACACACACGCACACACACGCGAGAATTTGGGGGACATGTGAGATCTAAACCATAGCAATGACCATATCTAGATTTTAGTTCCTGAAAAAGATTTTGGAAACGATGACAAATTCATTTATAAGCTTTTTTTTTGCGGGGGGGGGTACCAGGTATAGAATTTAGGACCTCGATTGCTCTTGCCAAGCAGGTGTATGCTGCTGAGCTAAATCCCCAGCCCTATAAGCTTTTTTGATGTTTCCTGACATTTATGCTTGAATTTCTCATGAAGCAAAGTTAGCCACTGAAAGAATTCAGGAAATGCCACCCAAAATATACGTATTGGTTCACGTATTTTTGATGTGCTGATTACTTTGAGCTGAAGGACATTGAGAAACAGCAAAATACAGAGGTTTTGAGTTCTCCATCTGCGTAAAGACAGATCCTGCAAAAGGGGCTCAAGTGTCATAGATTCTCTACCTATTAACTCACCTCAGGAGAAGAGCCAACACCCACAGCAGGCAGATAGACCTTGTCACAAATCATCATCTAGTCTTCTGAGAGCAGTACATTTCACTTTTCCTCAAAATCATTTACTTACTCGAAGGATATTTTCTTCATCCCTTTGACCATTTACCAATCTGAGTCAAGGGTGCTCGATTGCCCAGCCCACTCAGTATCCTAAGCAGTTGTTTGCTAGGTTGCTCTTTGTAATCCAATTTCAGATCTAAATGCCATCACTTTCCAAGACAGCGAAAGACCAGTAGGAAGCCTACTTAAGGCCTAATGTCAGTAGTGAGGTTTGTTACACAGACTTGAGTTTCTCAAGTCCTCTTCTGAGATAAAGATTTTGACCAAAGCACAAGGTGATTAAAGAAGCAAGCCCCTCTGATCTGAGATGAATGGAAACAATTTAGTTTGTTTGCTTGTTTTGCAGTGGTGGAGATGAAACCCTGTGCTCCCCACCCCGCAATGCAAGGCAAGTGCTCTGCCACTGAGCTATACTCTCAGGCCCTAAAAACATTTTATTTTCACCTTTGGGGTGGAAAGTCACTGAGAAAAATGGCTAGTAAATTCAAAGCAGATAGAAGAGGGTAAGGGAAGATAGAAGGGTGATGAAAGTCATCAATGTGAAAATATTTTCCTCATCAATTACTTGTGCAAATTTTCCATTTGCTTTTTCTACAGTCTTTAAAAAGAGGCAATAAATTTAATTTTAAAAAGAAGATGACAAGAAAGTAAAAAGGAGCCACAGAGGGCCAGGGATTTAGCTCAGTGGTTCCGCTGCCCGCCTTGCAAGTACAAGGACCCGAGTTCGATCCCCAGTACCAAAAAAAAAAAAGGAGCTACAGAGGAGGAAGTGGGTGGGGGAGAAAGAAAAGGGTGAGGAATGTAATGAAGTGGGAATGACCAAAGTATGTGATGTACAGGTACCAATATGTCAAAGTGAATTCTGCGTAACTAATATGCACTAACAAAAAACTCTCAGTATGGTGTTAGCTCCATAGTAAACACTTAAGAACTAGCTAATATTATTCTACCAAAACAAAAAATATTGTTGAAATAAAAAAGTAAACTGTATTGACCATGAAATTTTGTTTCAAAAGATCCTTAAGGAAATTAAGACATCATAAAAATGAACTATGTTACAGAATGTATTTACTCATGACTGCTAACATTCAGAAGTTGTTGTACAATGTGGACTTCTAAGTATGTAGATCTTTCACTTTACTGCATAGTTATTATTTCATTTTTAGTATTAATTCTAACTCCAAAGTGGCCCTGCCATTTGATGGGGTGTGATGTGTATTATAAAAAATGATATTACATATATAAAAAAAGAGCGAATAAAAACTTTCTTGAGGGCCAGGGATTTAGCTCAGTGGTTCTGGCACCTGCCTCGAAAGCGTAGGGTCCTGAGTTTGATCACCAGTACCAAAAAAAAAAAATTTTTTTTTTGAAATCCTTCTAGAAGTTTCTGATCATCAGTGGGCATCAGTAAGCCTAATTTGGGAGCCCTCATTTTTTTTTTTTAAGATGGAATCTTGCTATGCTGTTCAGGCTGATCTTAAATTCACTATGTAGCCCACACTGGCCTCAAACTCACCACGATCCTCCTGCCTCAACCTCCAAAGTGCTGGGACTACAAGTATGGGCCACCATGCCTGGCAAGAGGAAGCCCTCATTTTTATTAAAAAAAATTTTTTGAGACAGGGTCTACCTATGTAGCTCAAGCTGGTCTTGAACTCACTGTGGATCCCAGGCTAGCCTGGAACTCATGGCAATCCTCTTGCTTCAGCCTCCTGAGCCCTCATTTTTAAACATACTTCCAGAAGTGTGGTGGTGTTCACATGGAATGTTCACATAATGGTTGTGTAACTCTAAATCACCTTCAGTAAAATTTCATCATTCAGTTCTGGGGCCTCACACTCATGTGGGTTAAAGGCAGGTATTTTCAGAAGGCAGAATACTCAATTTTTAAAAATTAAGGATCCCATTTTTACATTGTAAAAATGTAAAATGGGGTCTCTCAGTGCTGGGATAAAAGCCAAAGAGGGACATGCCATGGGATTGGGTCACATAATTCAGAGTGTACCTCAGTACCTGGACATTTTCTTCCTGCTGTTATCAATTCTGTGAGTTCTTGTGCTCTCCATCAAAAGTATCAGACAGGAGTATCTGGGGACAGGAACAAGGATTTGATTCTTTTTTTTCTTTTTCTTTTCTTTTCTTTTTTTGGTACCGGGGATTGAACTCGGGTCCTTGCGCTTGCGCAGCAGGCGGCAAAACCGCTGAGCTAAACCCTGGCCCATTTTTTGTTTTTTTTTGAGATAGGGGTCTCACTATGTAGTTCACAACAGCTGTGAACTCACTGTTTAGCCCAGGCTGGCCTTGTACTTGCAGAGACCCTCTTGCCTCATTTTCCTGAGTGCTGGGATTTCAGGCATGCACCACCATGGCTGGCTTTCAAGCCTTTGATTCTTATACTTGAGCACAAGGTAGGGGGTAAAGCCATGGCTGGGAGACAGGAGCCACAGGTTGACCCAAAGGACAAAGCTGTAGAGCTTTTATGGTATCTGTGGGGTAAGCAGGGACCCAGTCTCTTGATGTCACCACAGGTAGAGGTGGAGTTTTAGCTGCCCCTGTGCATTTCTTTATCATGCCCCTTTATGCCAAGAGGCAGGTCGCATTACCATCTTACATTTCCACCTCCCTGCAGGTTTTCCTATGCTAATAAAGTAAAGGTAATTATAGGTTATTTTAATAACTATACTGTGTGTGTGTTTGCCACTTACCACCTAGACTTTATGCCTTATCACCTGGGAAATTTCTTAATTTGGACTTGGCACAGGGCAGATCTTAGTGGGTTTGATTTTCATGATCTTAATGTTTTGTTTTGTTTTGTTTTGGGATCTGGCTTTTTGGTATCTCTGCGGATCACAGTTCTTGAAAGCTGAGCTGACTTTCCATCCTCCTGTCTCCAGGTGTATTCCCTTAATTTTATAGCCTTCAAGACCAGTCCACATTTAACTTTCAGTTTCCCAGCATGTCTGCTAGCCATGTGTTATGCCTGTGTCTAGATGTCCCCCTAAAGCTTCATGTGGTCATAGGTGGGGCTTTTTCAGAGGTGGCTGGATCTAGAATGTGTGATGCCGGCATTGATTTATGGTGCAGTGCTAGGATCAAGGGCACTAGGATTAAGGGTGTGAGTGCTACCCACCCTAAGTACCCTGGATAAGATAAAAGGGGCAGAAAGAGCTGTGGTTGTCCCTTGCTTGCCTGCTTTGCTACCTTCTGCCTGCCATGAACTCTCCTCTGCAATACCTGTCTGCAATGCCACCCTGCCTTGAAGCCAATCGATTATGGACTGAAACCTCTACAAAATGTGAGCTAAATAAACATTTTCCCTTTTAACTTTGGGTGTTGAGTATTTTGTTTCAGCAATGAGAGAAAAGTAACTAAGATACCATGTGACTGGGGGCCAGCCCAGCTATCTCATCACTGCTTGGAGTTCAGCTTTTCCTCTCATGGTGATTCTACCCTTTAACATCAGGTGGCTCTCAGAGCTCTTAATGACCAAACCCAGAGCCCACCCTCAATCGTGGACTTGGCCCTGTGATCCCCTTGCCCAACTTAGCTCATGATTTTCCAGTTTCTATGAACCCTGCATCTCCTAGGCCCCAGTCCTCTTTTTATCATGACTTCCACTCTTGCCAGCGACCCATTGGCCATTGCTAGTCCCAAAGCTCATGTGCTCTCTCCAAAAAGAGCAGAGTCTGTGCTGAGAGGAGCTTGTTTACAACTCTCAGGGCTCCTCAAGAGAGGTCAAGGGCGCCTCTCTTGCATTCTTAAGGGTTTTGGGAGTTGCCAGCTGTATCCTTTGGGCCTTTCTGTCTGGGCACTGAAACTGACAAAAGAGAAAATTAGTACAAATCTAGCTTAAAGATCTTAAGTGGCTTCTATTCATGATTGTAGAACTGGGTAGGGGTCAGAAACTGAGAAGGTTAAAACAGAGCAGTTTAAACGATCTTCAGGGCTGCAATTTGGCCAGCCAACATTTCTGGACTGAAATGGAAGTGATTACAACTCAGCAGCTTGCCATACTTGAGTCTTCTGTGACCTGCTGCTGTGGTCCCCTGAGGCCCAGGTTTTTCTGTTAAATTAGGTTGCACCTCACATCCTCTTCTTCCTCCCCACCCACCTCTTCCTGCTTTCTGTTCTGTGGCTCCACGCTCAGACTGCCTGTTCTTTAGGGTGGTGAATATGGTCATATCACTTCAAGGCTTCCTTGGATCCAATTATGCCAGCAAACAGGGAGCCACTCTTTCCGGACAGCACGTGTTTTGGAGTTGCCTTCCTGGCAGAGTTCGTGGGGTCACACTCACCCCGGAAGATCCCTGAGGCTAAGAGAATACAGCTCTTGAAGGGCTGGTCTGGCCACATGCTCATAACTCTGGGTGAAAGTATTCAGTTTTACTTTAGTCACATGGATTTCACTCCCCCCAAGAACTAGGGGTTCTGTGGCCAGAAGAAGGAAGCAAGGCATGATGAATTGGCAAAGACTTCACATGGTCTCAGTGCCATCTGCCTCATGCCAAGACAGTTCCTTTGATCATTTTTTCTCATATTGTAGATTGAACAACAGTAGAGGAGAAAAACAGTAGGTGGAGAAAATGTATTCATCAAAAATTCCAAAGGACGGGCCTGGGATTTAGCTCAGCGGTTCCACTGCCTCTCAAGTGCAAGTGCAAGGTCCTGAATTTGATCCCTGGTACCAAAAAAACCCCACAAAACTCCAGAGGAGGGACTGGAGGTGTGATTGGTAGGTGGGTAGTTGGCCAACAAGGGGGCATCTCTGTGCCCGCTGGACCTCTATGGATAGCTCTTCCTAGGGTCCAACAGGCAGGAGTAGAGGGCACCAGTGGGAGGAGGTTGAGGTCCTGCTGTGCTTCAGGAAGCCTCCTTCCTGTGCTCCACTCTGGGCCTCAGTAACAGGCTGATTCATCAGTGACCAGGACTCTGGATTTCTCATGCTAATGAGATAGTGGGCTTCCCAGGATGGAGTGTGAAGAGGGAGGGAGCCAGCAGATGTGGGGGGTCTCTAGAGCAGAGGAGGGAAGTGGGGCTTGAGCTGCCCAGCTTGGAGGTTGAGGTTCAAACTGAGTTTTACTTAAATCTAAAAGGAGCAGGAATCCTAAGGATCTGTAGGTCATAATTTTCCTCCCATATTTCTGAATACAAAATAAGATTATAACATTGGGAGGGATGTTTTCCAATACTAGCAACCAATTGTCTGATTATGCAGATGCCAATTGGGTGTTCAACAATTTGACTTAGTCTAACACTACTTGCCCTAAACTAATACAGATCTCACAAGACTGTCCCCTACCTCAGACACCAGTCACAAGTCTTGGGCCTCCTGTACTTCTGACTAACTAGTTATAACTGGGGGGGCCCTAATGACCCCCCCTTATGATATTAATTTGCTAGAATGGCTCACGGTACTCAGGGAAACTCTTTACTTACGTGTACCATTTACTAAGAAGGATACGACTCAGAAATGGCCAGATAAAGAGATGCTTAGGGCAAAGTATGGGAAGGAGGGATGGAAATTCCATATACCCTGCAGACAAGAAACTAAAAAGAGTCTTGGGGACAAATATTTTCACTTTTTATGGGCGGTTGTGTCCAACTCCTGCCCACAAGACTCAAATAATACAGCAAAAGCACTTAGAACATTAGAAATATTTTAGCAGAATAATAATAGTATTTTTAAAAAGTCAAATCATGTAGAAGAGATAATGAGTCTTCCTCGGCCCCTATCTTTCCCCTGTCCTCCCTCCCTGGTGGTAAACACTTGAACTCTTATATCTGGTTCTTCTGTGGGTGTTCTCTTTATTGCTATTTCTTTTCTTTTTTTTTCTTTTTTGTACCAGGGATTGAACTTGGGACCTTGCGGCTGCGAGGCAGGCGACAGAACCACTGAGCTAAATCCCTGGCCCTTTATTGCTATTTCTTAATGACCGTCACTTGTGGTTATCTGTTGACTTCCTGCTTAATCTGTGAAGATGCAGCTCAGTCATACTATGCCTTCTCTTTCTGGTATAGTTTAGTGCTATTTTCAGTTTCTCTATCACTTATTGTAACTAGTATTGTCCTTCTGATAGAATATTCCTTCCTTTGAAATTTCAAAAAACACACCTTTATTTCTCATATTGAAAACTAGAGATATTTTCTCATCATTTTTTACTTTATTAGGTAAGACCCACCTGCCACCATTTCTCCCATCAACTGCCATTTTCCAATTTCTGTCATTGGCTCCTTTACACACTGATAACTTGATCTTAATCGTCGTTAAGGATTCTATGCATTGCCTGTAAGCTGATTCTAAAAGTTAATGATTCAGTAAACAGTGGGCACGTTATGGTGATGTGTATCATTCACAGCACAGTGCATGTTACACTCCCTTTGTTTTACAGCTTTTTATTTTTCCAGGGGTTTCTGATTGCCTTTTTCTTCTTGTATTGCACATATGGATCACATTTTCACTGTTTTAGTTTTTCCATTCAGCCAGACATTCTCTTAATGCTACTTTTCCTCAGTTTCCTAAGTTTCCTCAGAAACTTCCTTTTAGGACCTTCTTCCTCCCATTTTACCTAGACTGCTTACTCTCTGTGCCTGTTCCAAGGCAGTTCCCAGAATGACCTGGGCTAGTTCTACAATTTGGAATACACTGTGACTGGTGTCTAAATGTGATAGATTAACTGGGGTGCAGCCTGGAGGCAGCAGTGAGTGAGGATGCATGTCAGTTGATGGCGGGGGGCAAAGTGAATGTTTCTCAGGTGCCAGATGTGGACAAAACTGCCCTAGGGTTCTTTAAAGGGTCCTTGCCCAAGAGAAAGACCTAGGGGAACCTAATAGAAAAGACCCCTGAAGCTCAACACCCAGTTGGAGGAATTGCATTGCTCACATCAAGAGAAGGATGTGTGTGTGTGTGTGTGTGTGTGTGTACACCTGTGTATTTCCAAGTATCTCAAAAAGCCTTCCCAGGAGAAAACCCATAAGCATACATCCTCCCCCACCCCACCTACCTGGCATAATGCTGCCAGTGGGCAAATGTAGCCACCATGCAAGACTATGCACTCCCCCATTTCCCCTCCCCCCATACCTTACCCTTAGAGGTAGTGAGTGATAGGATTTAGAAGATGACTGAAAAGGTCAAACCTTTCTCAACCTGGGTTTCCAAACCTAGTTCTGACCCATGTTGGGAGAGGGAGCAGCTCCACATCACATGAGAGCTCAGAACTTTGAATGTTCCTATGGACCAAAATTTCAAGGTGCTCTGTGTGCCTGAAAGAGCTTTTGTGATTTCAGAGCAATTGGCTAAACAATGAGATCTGCCCTGGAGTCTTCTATGGAGAAAAGGGCTTGTTCAAAGTACCATGTTTAATGGAAGTGTGGAAAGAAAGACAACTTGGCCTGCTCATACCTGCTGAGTGCAGCCTACTCAGCCACCCTCTCCATCTGCTTTGGAAGCTCAACTTACCCCCCATCAAGAGCATCTCAGCAGTTCCCACACTGGCCTGGACTCCACACTCCATGCTAGTATGATGTTGGGAAGTGCTGGGTCTTGCAAGGGGGAAATGGTGTTAGGAAGGACATCGTTATGGAGTGCTCCATAGCAACTCTCCTGGTGAAGCAAAATAGACGCCCCTGGAAATTCAGCTCCTCGGTCAGCAAAGTTTCTACAGAGAGCAGAGAGCAAATAATTTAACCTCGAGGCCCACACAATTTGTGTTGCAATCACTCATTTCTGCTGTTGGAACACAAAATAGAGATATCACATAAATGAATGAGTATGCCTGGGATCCAATAAAAGTAGGTGATAAGACAAGGTTCATTGTGTGCCAACCTTTGGATTAGATGATAAACTAACTTGCACGTTCTGCTCCTTCTCTGATAAGAAACTGCAGAGAGACAGAGATTTCTGGGGAAAAAACACACAACCAAACCTAAAAAAGTGAGACATGTATTTTCCTGCAGATTGATAGTTGTTTTAAAACTCTATGTCCATAGGGCCGGAGATTTAGCTCAGTGTTTCCGGCACCTGCCTTGCAGGAACAAGGTCCAGAGTTTGATCTCCAGTACCAAAAAAAAAGACCCTCTATGTGCATAGGCCAGTGATTTAGCTCAGTGGTTCTGCCACCTGCCTTGAAAGCGCAAGGTCCCGAGTTCAATCCCTGGCACAAAAAACTCTATGAGCATCTGTGTTTTTAGGGGTGTGTGTGCGGGGGGAGGATGTCAGGCTGAGTGCAGCTGGAGGTGACAATAGGAGGATGATAGAGGATAGCAACTTGTACTCAATCCTCGCCAGTTCCTAGAGTTGTGGAGGAGCTGTCATTGCCTGTCACCAACCTAATGCAGCTTCACCCCAGTCACCAGGGTTGCAAAGACTGCTAGACTAAGGCATTGTGGAGGAGACAGACTGACACCATGGGCTTCCTCTCTTCCATGCTTTCCCTGGAAGCCCCCAGGATGCAGGAATCTCAGTGCAGTGCTGTTTCCCAAGGGCTGAAGCAGCGGCTCTGACCTCAGATGCTGCTAGGAAAGTGACAGGAAAGAGGAGAGAGAATGGATGGGGTTCCCTGGTATCTGGGGCTCAGCTATTTCCATCTCTTTGAAACCACAGATCGTGGTGCTACCAGACAGAGTGATCAAGTCCAGCATGGGGCCCATGAGGAAGATGCTTCAGGTGACACATGTATCATTTAATGCTGAATTACTGGGCTACACAGACAGAGAATACCTGTAACAGAAATACTCAAAGGTAGAACAGTTTTGGCAACATGAAACAGGAAGTTGCAAAAGAAGAAATAGTAGATATAAAAGCAATAATTGAAAAAGCCAATAATAGATGGGATGAATCACATGATGCATAAAACTGAAGGATGAGAAGCAAGGTGCAATGGAACATGCCTGAGGCCCCAGCTACTCGGGAAACTGAGGTGAGAGAATGAATTGAGAATGAATTGAGCCCAGGAGTCTGGGACAACATAGTGAGACCTCATCTCAAAAACAATTCATTAATGAAATTACATTAGGTTAAATTAAAATTTTTTAAAAGTTGCTTACAGCTGAAGGATGAAATGGTGAGTGGAGAGAGCCATTTCAAACTCTCAGAAAAGATAAACCAGAAGAAATATAAATGATAGTGAAGGAATAGGAAAATAGAATAAAAGGGTCATTGTCCAGAGAATACAAGTCCCAGAAGTGAAAAATAAAGATAGAGAATAAGAGTTCTTGGAAGAAATAAAGGAGATACTTTTCTTAAAATTAAAGAATGATGATCAAAAGGCCAAAAGGGCTGAGAGTACCAAACCAGAGATAATCTGTGTGATGGTTAATCTTGATTGTCAAATTGATCAGATTAAAAGATGCCTAGAGAAGGCATTTTTTAAACCTCATCAATGTATTAATCCACTGATAAGTTCATAGTTGAATGGGCTATTAAGAAGTAGAACCTAGTTGGAGGAAACAGGTTACTGAGGGCTTGGCTTTGAAGACTGTAACTTTCTTTTCTTGGGCTCCTGACCTCTCTCAGTGAAAGCAGGGAGAAGATGTAACAACATTTTTTAAATATTGAAGGACACAAACTTTGCATTTAGATGATGGTATGGAGGTCAGGGTCTTGGGGCCTGAGATCCATCTATGACAGCCCAAGGAACTAATCAGGTTATGGTAAGTTCCAGGTAGGGAGAAGGGCCTATTGATTGGTGCTACCCACATCCAGGTTGGAGCTTCCATTATCCACCTTCTTAACCCCAGCATCACGCCCTTAATCCATATTCATACATCCTAATCTAGCCACCATTGAAACTCCGAACCTATGATTGGATAAGGCTTTTAGGGGGCATCTAGACACAAGCATAACATAGGTCTATATGCTAGCAACCAAGTTTATAAAATGAAAATATAAAAGTAATTTCAAACCATAAAGAAGCTTTTAAAGACTACTAGAATTAGCAAATGCATTATACAAATTCACATAATACAGAGTCAATATTATTAAAAAATCAGTTGTATGAGTATATACTAGGGATAAAAATAAACATGAAGGGCCCAGGATTTAGCTCAGTGGTTCTGGCGCCTGCCTCACAAGCTCAAGGTCCCGAGTTTGATCCCCGGTACCAAAAAAACCCACCCAAACCCAAAAATGAACATGAAGTTTAAACAATATCATTTATAAGCCAGGCATGGTGGTGCACCTCTATATTGCAGCACTTGGGAGGATGAGCCAGGAGGATCACCAGGAGCTCAAGGCCAGCCTGAACTACATAATGAGACTCTGTCTTAAAACAAACAAGCAAACAAATAAACAAACATTCTTTACAAGAGCATAAAACATATCCTTTATAATAGCATAAAATCTATGAGATACTTAGAGAAAAATTTAATGAAATATAGGCAAGATCTGTATTCTGAAATAGTATAAAACATTTGCTGAGAGAAAATAAAGACAAATAAATGGAGAAATGTATCTATATTGTTAAGATGTAAAATTTCCCTAAATTATATTAAAGGTTAAATAAAATCCCAGTCAGAATTTTGATTCCAAAATTTACACGGAGAAACAGAAGAACTAGAATAATCAGAATAAAAAGGATAAAGTTAGAAGACTCATTACTCATTTTTAAGGAATTATTAAACTACAGAAATAAATATAATGTTGTGTTGGTAAAAGAATAGACACATAGATCAATATAACAGAATATAGGATCCAGAACTAGACCCACATATACATGGTCAACTGAGTTTTTATAAGGCTGGAAAGGTAAGTTAATGAAGAAAGAACAGTCTTTTCAACAAGTCATGTGGGAACAACTGGATATCTTTATGCAAAAAAGTGAACCTCAACCTATATCTTGCCTCATATATTGTGCTAATTAGCTTTCATTCACTATAACAAAAAACCTGAGATAATCAAGTCATAAAGAGAAAAGGTTCATTTTGCTTATGGTTTTGGAAGTCCCAGTCCATGATTGTTGGTCCTGTTATTTTGGGCCTGCAGACAGGCAGCACATCATGGCAGGGGTACATGGGAGACGAAACCACTTACCTCATGGCCAAGAAACAACAGAAACAGAAAGAGATGGGGGCACACCATCCCCTCCAGGGGCAGATCCTCAATGGCCTAAGGGGTTCCAGATAGGCCGCACCTCCTAAATGGTCCACCACCCTCCAATGGTGCCTCCCTGTGGAGCAAGCCTTAAACACATGGGCCTTTGGGGACATTCAGTGTCCAAACTATAGAGCATATATAAAATTCAAAATAGTCATAGACACAAATGCAAAATTCCAAAGTATAAAATTTCTGGGAGAAACCATAAAACAAATCTTTTTTCTTCTTAGATTAGGTAAAGATGTCTTACATATGACCAAAAAATTATAAATAAAAATTAAAAATGGATACATTTTATTGTATTAAGTCTGTTTTCTTTCTGTTACTCTAACAGAGTACCTGGAGCTGAATACTATATAGAGAAAAGAGGTTCATTTAGCTCACAGTTTTGGAAGATGAAAGACTAAGACCAGGTGATTCAATTGATTTGGTCTCTTGTGGGAACTTCATGGTATATGGAGAAGACATAACATGGCAAGACAGGAAGCCAGAGAGATTCAGGAGCTGGGTTGGAGTCTGTTTGTTTATTTGTTGGTTGTTTGAGACAAGCTCTCACTGTATAGCCCAGGCTGGCCTCAAACTCACAGCAATCCTCCTGCCTCACTGCACCACTATGCCCAGCTCAAGGTTGGATTTTTAATTTTTTTTAACAATCTCCTCATGTAAGAGCTAATGGGTTTCCACTAGAATTAAATTAATTCTTCCCAAGAACTCCAGTGACCTAATCACCTTCCACCAGTCTCCATCTTAAAGGTTTTACTACCTCCCAATGCACAAACCCTTCTTTCAGCACATGAATCCTTGGGAGACACACTTAACTCGTATCTAAGCCATAGCAGTAATCAAAGTTTTTGTACTTTAAAAAAATCTATTAAAAGCCAGGCATAGTGGCACACACCTGTAATGTCAGCACTCGGGAGGCTGAGGCAGGAGGATCACTGAGAGTTCAAGCCCAGCCTGTTCTACATAGTGAGTCCAAGGCCAGCCTGAACTATATAGTGAGACTCTGTCTCAAAAAAAAAAAAAAAAATCTATTAAGAAAATGAAAATACAAGCCAAAGATTGGGAGAAATATCTGCAAAATTTATATCTGATAGAGGATTTCTATCCAGAATATATAAAAAATTCTCAGAACTTCAGAAGAAAACAAAGAATCCAGTTAAAATTAAACAGGCAAGGGTCAGGGATTTAGCTCAGTGGTTCCGCAGCCTGCCTCGAAAGTGAAAGGTCCCGAGTTCTATCCCAGTACCAAAAAAAAAAAAAAAAAAAAGGCCTCCAATAAAACAACATTGTGAAAAACGGGAAAGAAACAAAACAAAAAAAATAAAAAAGTTGAAGAAGCAGATCCTGAAGAATTTGTTGTAGAAAAAGTACTGGACCTCCATGTAAGGAAGATGGAATATTTTCTGTAGTGGAAGGGATTTACAGATGCTGACAATACATGGGAACCTGAAGAAAATTTAGATTGCCCAGAATTAATTGAAGCATTTCTTAATTCTCAAAAAGCTGGTAAAGAAAAAGACGGTACAAAAAAAAAATCTTTATCTGACAGTGAGTCTGATGATAGCAAATCAAAGAGATGCTGCTGACAAACCTAGAAGGTTTGCTAGAGGTCTTGATCCTGAACGAATAATTGGTGCCACAGACAGTAGTGGAGAGTTGATGTTT
Source organism: Heterocephalus glaber (assembly GCF_000247695.1). The sequence continues at coordinate 18,968,660 of NW_004624767.1, read as the reverse complement.
CTCGTGAAATAGAAAGATTCAGATGAGGCTGACTTGATGCTGGCAAAAGAGGCAAATATGAAATGTCCTCAAATTGTAATTGCTTTTTATGAAGAGAGACTAACTTGGCATTCTTGTCCAGAAGATGAAGCTCAATAACTTACATCACTTTTATATGTATTTATATATAAAAATAAAATATGGGTCTTGGTTTTTGATTTACTATTGTGAAAAAAACAGCATTCCAATGAAAATCAAGTTTAATATGTTGGTTTTGAAAGTAGTATTTGGGGAAGTTGTTGGGTTTTGTTTGCTTTGCATCAACAGCACTGTTTACTTTGAACAAATAAAAAGCTTTCTGTAGTTGCTTCCTTTGTCAGAAAACAGCATTTGATAGCCTGATATATTTCCTCTGCTTTTGTAAATATTGGGGAAGTTATCCATAGGCAAACTCAAACAGAACTCATTTTTAGCTCAAATGCTTAAGGATCATTCTAAGATTTTTATTTATGTGTGTATAAATAAAATACTTATGTAAATAGTTCGGGGTTTTTTTTGGTACTAGTGATTGGACTCAGGACCTTTTGCTTTCGAGGCAGGTGGTGGAACCACTGAGCTAAATCTCTGGCCCTTTTGTTTTGTTTTTAAACATTCACCAAAACAAAAACTATGGGTGATATGCCCATGTTTGAGATGCTATCATTCTGAGCAACCTAAGAAATAAATTACTTACAGTTAAATTGAAAGTTTTCCTGAAGCCATAACATTTTAAGTTAAATAGATGATTCTGTGGTTAATTGGACAGTTTAAAGTGGATATTTTCAGCACACAAGATGGCCGCGTCCAGAGGAGAGGAGGCCGCGTTTGGGGTTTGCTGAAGCTGATTCCCTCTCCCGCTCCCTCTTTGGGCGCCTAGCACCGCGAACAGGAGGACGGGGCCAGGCGTAGGTGGACAGCGAGCCCTCGCCCAGCTTGCGCCGCCCCCACCCGGCCCAGGCCCTGGCCCCGGCGAGATCCCATCTCACCCATTCCGGTTCTCATCCAGCTCTGACCCTTTACTTGGCCGTGGTACGCAACACCAGGCCTCCAAGGCAGAGTTCTCTCTTCCAGCTCGGGCTCACCTTCATTTTAGAGATGTTCAGCCTCTTTCCTCCTAACCAGCCCTCTTTCAAAACCAGTACTCTTGGAGCGACGCCTGACCACCCTTTGCCTCTAGGAAGACTCCAGTCCACTTCTTCCTTACATCTAACCCCCTGGGTTAGAGACTGTTCACTTTCCTTCCAGATGAATCCTTGACTCCCTGAAATATTGACAACCTCGACAGCACCCTCAACTCAAGAGCCAGCCTTCCTTTTTGGACTAGCTTCCATAGCCCTATCATGGAGGCTGTGTACCTGGTAGTGAACCGGGTGGGCCCGGTGCTGGACATGCTGACCTTTGTGTTGGATTTCAACTTCCTGCTGGTGTCCTCCCTCCTGGCTTCCCTGGCCTGGCTCCTGGCCTTCATCTACAACCTGCCGCACATGGTACTGACCAGTCTTCTGCACTTGGGCTGTGGTGTTGTGCTTTCACTGCTGGCCTTGATTGAAGCTTTGGTAAGGTTGACCTTTGGAAGCTTGCAGGCCTTGTGTACCCTGCTCTACAGCTGCTACTCCGGCCTGGAGAGCCTAAAGCTCCTCAGGCACTTGGCTTCCCATGGGGCTCTGCGGAGGCGTGAGATCCTGCACCGGGGTGTCCTCAATGTGGTCTCCTGCAGCCATGCTTTGCTGCACCAGGCCTGTGACATCTATGCCATTGCCATGAGCCTGGTGGCCTATGTGATCAACAGTCTGGTCAACATCTGCCTCATTGGCACTCAGAATGTCTTCTCCCTGGTGCTGTCCCTGTGGGATGTGGTGATGGGACCTCTGTGGAGGATGATGGACATTGTGGCTGCTTTCTTAGCCCACATTTCCAGCAGTGCTGTGGCCATGGCCATCCTCCTTTGGACACCCTGCCCACTAGTACTGGAGCTGTTGGCCACAGCTGCCCGCCTCCTGGCCAGCTTTGTGCTTGTCAGTCTCACTGGCCTGGCTTTGCTGGCTTGTGTGCTGGCAGTGACTGTGACTGTGTTGGACCCGGACCTCACACTGAGGCTGGCCACCCGAGCACTCAGTCAGCTCCATGCCCGGCCGTCCTATCACCGGCTCCGAGAGGATGTTGTTCAGCTGTCTTGCCTAACACTGGGATTAGAAGCCTGGCGCAGAGTCTGGAGTCGCAGCCTCCAGCTGGCAAGCTGGCCAAACCGAGGTGGGGCACCTGGGGCCCCCCAAGGTGGCCCTAGGAGGGTGTTCTTGGCCAGGGTCCCGGGACAAGACACTCTTCCTGAAGGAGTCCCCAGATCACAGGCAGAAGAGGAGGTGGTCAGGATCATCAGAGCAACACCTGCCCGGGGCCGGGAGAGGCTCAATGAGGAGGAGGCTACAGCTGGGCAAGACCCATGGAAGTCGCTGAAGGAGCAAGAGGAGTGGAAGAAGTGTGTCATCTGCCAGGACTAGAGCAAGACTGTGCTGCTCCTGCCCTGCCGACACCTGTGCCTGTGCCGGGCCTGCACTGAAATCCTCATGCGTCACCCCATCTACCACCGCAACTGCTGGCTCTGCCGCCGGGGCATCCTGCAGACTCTCAATGTCTACCTCTGAAGATGCTCTCCCTGCCCGCCACCCTCCATGCTCCACGCAGGCACCTGTGCTAGGACAGCATCAGCACCTCACCTCTGGTCCTGTCCTGAATCCCCTCTTGCCCCCATGGCTTCTTGCCAGGCCTCAAGCCATACATCCAGGACTTGTTGCATGTGGGACAGTCTGGAAGACTGCATCTAGGGGGGCAGGGTAACATAGTTCTCTGTTCCTGGTGGGTCCCTGTAATGCTGGGGGTGGTGAGCATGTCACTATGCAAGGGCCCTGATACTGTTGGCTGTCCTCTCCTCCGGCCAACCCAAGGCCCACCCAGAGGCCAGCCTCTGGGGCCGGCCCCTCTCTGCTTCTGGCTTTTCTGTTGGGGGTTTGTAGGTTCTTTCCCTGCCTCCTTCCCCCTCCTGCCCACTGCCTCAGCTTTTGCAGCCACAGCACATCAGTGTCATTTGGGTATTTTGGCAACTCATGGGCCTTGAAATGATCTTGAACCTCTGTGTTCAGCCAGAAGCCCTCGGCTCTCCTGGGTTTGAGGGTAGAATCTCTGAGGTGCCCGTAGAGCCACTTCTGCCTCTCATAATCTTAGAAGGCTCCCTCCCAATCTGATCAAAAAGCTGGGGTTGGGCATTTACCCCTGGTGGTGGAGGGCGCATCTCCACCTGGCTTTGGGACCATGTATTCTGGGGTGCCCAACCTCCACTGGGACCCTTAGGAGAGGTGATCAGATTTCTACTCCCCGCATCACATAAGACAGTGGCATTCCTTTCTTTGTCTCTCCCTGGCATTGGGCAGGGCATATTTCACTAGGGTCCAAGTAGAAGAATCCAGGGCCTAGGGGTACACAGCTCCCTGGGGGGTCCATCTGCCCATTTTCTGATGAATAAAGTTAGGTTGCCAGCTCTGAAAAAAAAAAAATGGGTATTTTCAAAGCAGCCATATCAGAATCCCTATCTATGTCTTTAGTCACAAAAAGGCAGCAGTTTGCTTGCAAAATTACTGAAAAGAAAAAATTCTATCACTACTAACAACTTCCCCACCCAAATAAGACAACTAGTCAAAACCTGGTATGTTTGAATTAGCTAAGGAAGACTTGTTAAGGGAACATGAAACATTCCTCATGACCCATTCCCTTACAACAAGTTGAAATCTGCACTCCAAAGTCAGGATTCACAGATGTCTAAGACTTGGCTCAGGGAAACCTACTGAGTGGCTAGAGGTGGTCACAATTTAGGACCTGCTAGAACAAATGAGTGAACAAACTTATAATCTAAATTATTGACCTGCATGGTTTTCTTGACCCAATTTGTTCCTTACATGTAGGCTCAATCTTTTCAGTATTCGGGTTACTGTTTCAGCAGAAGCCAGGAAAATAACTTTGTAGTAGTCAGAATGTTATCCTACTGTATATTGTTTACTTTATTGTAAATAATGGTGAGCAGGGGTCAATAAATAGTTTTATGTTCCAAAAAAAAAAGAAAGAAATGTAAAGTGGTAAGGCCACTTTGGCACTGTGTTAGAAAGTTACACACACACACACACACACACACACACACGCAAACCCTAAATTTAAACCTATGACTCACCATGTGATTCAGCATCCTTTCCTAGGCATTTGTCCAAGATAGCAAGAACTTATGTTTACAAAGCCTGAATATAATAATTTGAGCCAGCTTTATGCACTATAGCCATGAGACATTCAGTCAAGGTAGCATGATTCAGCAATAAAATGCACAGGAACAGCGACACCCCAGAGGCCTGAATGAATCTCAGAGGTGTGACATGAGAGAAAGCAAGACTCCCAAACACTGCACAATGAATGAGCATGATTCCATTTCCAGGACACTCTGAAAAGGATAAAACTCCTGAGAGAAAGCAGGTGGCCAGGGGCTAGAGGTGGCAGAGGAGCTGATCACATGGGTACAGGGGAAGTTACTAGGGTGAAGGAATTGCTCTCTATCTTGATTGTAATCATGGTTTTTGTCAACCTCATAATCCCTCCTACATTAAAAGGAATAAATTTTACTAAACATAAATCATACTTCAACTTTTTAAAAAGTTCACAAGAATATGTTGAATGAGATAGCAGAGTACTGGCTATATGATTGCATTTATATGAAATTCAGGAAGCAGCAAAAAGACAAGTGGAGTATAGCCTGGATAGTTTAGCTACTTAATGAGACCCTGCCACACAATAAAAAATTTAAAAAGCTGGATATAGCTCAGGGTGAAGGCCCTGGGTTCAATTCCTAGTATCACACAAAATTTTCTTCAATAAATTTACTATAACGTTTTTATAGATGGATAAAGATCCACAAGTAACGAAAAAATTTAAAGAAAAATTAGAAAGAAAGAAAAGACAAGAAGAAAGAGCCTGGAGGGTGTTCCTTTCCTTCCTAGAGTTATAAAGCCAGAGTAATAAAAAGTTGTGGCCTTGGCACTAGAACTGAGAAGTAGGCAATGGATGGCAGAGGACAGAGACCAGGAGGCAGAGCCAGGTGTACATGGGAATGTAACACTCATTAAATCAGATGGTGGTGTTGGAGAAGATATGGGGAAAAATAAAACTGGATTCTTACCTAAAGGCACACTCAGGAGGGCCTCTGGATAGAGTCATGCAGTAGATGTGAAATAAAGGCAGTGTGGGAGGATGTGGAGATCAGGGCTAAAGAAAGACCTAAAGGTTCAAAAGCCAGCACATCAGTACCAACCCCCACCTCCTGACAGAAAAAAAAAATTAAGAGCTTTGATTCATTTGATTATGCTAAAATTATCGAGTTTTTAAAAATGAAAGATATCTTGACCAAAGTTAAGAGGTATTTAACAGAAGAGAAAAAGGTGTTTGTCATGTCTAAAGCTAATAAAAGATTAATATCTAGAATAAATGAAGGTATTCTGCAAACCAACAGAAAGCAAGCTACAACTCCAAAGAAAATGACCCAAGGTCACTTCCTCCAGAAGAGGAAAACAAAATCCAATAAGCACAGGAAGAGATGAACCCTTAGTAATGAGAAATGGGGCCAGAGGCCTGGCCACAGCTGAGAGTGTGGCCTGGAGGGTGCGGAGCTTCTGGAGGGTCACTTGGTTCTGCTATGCAAATTGAGTGTCTACATACCTGGGATGCAGGCTTTCCAGACACCTGCAGAGTGGCCAGACAGTGACATGTGGGACTGAAGGAATTCAGAAATGAATGCATACGATTAAAAGGGGTCTCTGCCCAGACCAGCAATGCAATGGACTAGGGACTGAGGAGAATACTGACATACCTGCAGTCTCTCACATGCAGGCAGAAGGGGCGAGGACAGTGCTGTCGGGGGAGGGAAGGGGCAGACCCATAGAAATATCTCATGGTCCATGAGCACAGGGACACAGGTGGAGCTGGGACATGTTCCTGTACATCCCAGTGCAAACAGGGAGGCTAAGTTAATTTGAAATGATCAGAGTGGGAGAGGTAAGAGGAAGACAGAGACCCTAGCTAGGACAGCAGCAGGCATGGTGGCAGGGGAAGGGGGCACCTGTGGCCACTCTACCTCCTGCTTTAATAGTCCAGACTCAGGCCCCAACGTACACAGGAAAGACCCCCAAAAAGGCCTAGAAGGATTTGCAGGACAGCCAGAGAGCAGTCAGGGGAGTCTGGCTGCCCCTGGCAGGCCCTGGAGGACCCAGAGCAAGAGGTCTCTGTGTTGCTTGGTGAGATTTCCTCCCCATCTTGTGTGTGAGAGAGAAGGGCACATAAACCCATGAAAGTTCGAATACTTTTATATTCATGTGTGCTTGTGCATGACAGTGAGTTTGTGAAAGAGTTGTGTGACTATGTAGGACTGCATGTGTTTGGGAAGTGGGTGTTATTATCATTATTGGTACCGGAGATCAAACTCCGGACCTTGAGTTTTTGAGGCAGGTGGTGGAACCACTGAGCTAAATCCCTGGCCCCAGTGGGTGTTATTTTTGAAAGGGCTACAAAATTGCTGCAAGGACACAAAGTAACAGAAGGGACAGGTTCCCAATTTTTCAAAATATTAAAACTGCAGCAGTTTCTCTGCTTCATTTCTCTTTGCCTTTTGTAGCTTGTTATATATGGGACATTGAGCACTGGGGCAAGAAATTTCAGGCTGCTTTTGAAGTGCAGATTAAATGAGCAAATGAACCTCTTTTGGAAGAAAAAGAAAAAAAGAAATCAGTGCGGTTAGCTTAGGAGGGCACCAGGAGGAGGGAGGGAGGAGGCTGGTGGTAAGCAGGGGAATGAGGGAGACACAGACCCACAAGGCAGAACCTGGCCCAGGCACAATGAGGATGGCAGCTTGGCCCAGCCCTCCCAGGGCAGAACTTCACCTCCGCCCCCTTCACAATGCCTGCCCGTGCTGTGGCACCTGTGGCTGAGTCAGAGGTCCCACCCTGCGTCTCTATCGTGTCCCACCAGTTGGCAGAGGTGGACGGCAGCCTCCGCACCCTTGGGAATCCCCCCCACCCCACGGTGTCGCCGGGTCCAAAATGGCAGCTGCGGGTGAAACAGCGCCTAGCAGCTTCTCCCTCCACGTCTGCAAGGACGCTGGCCACTTGCCAGTAAGGATGCAAGTATCTATCGATGGCTTTTTTTAAAGTTTCCCCACCGCCAATCACTCTCTGTGTGGGATGAGGTGGGTGGAGGGGTGTCAAAGAGGAGAATCGAGAGGGGCTTTTATGACTTCTGAACTCCAGTCTGGAGTTTCTGCCTCTTTGGGACCCTGCCCCTCCCTTTATGGGCGTGTGCACTGGAGAGGCCCGGCACCCGAAGGCGGGTGCCCTCAAACTCTGAAGACTGGTGGGGGGTGGGGTGGGGTGGCGAGGGTAGCGGCAGGAGGAGGTGGCCCGCGCAATGACTCAGCTTTGGGGGCGGAGCGGGTGGGATTTTTTTTAAAGGACGTCGCAGGCGCCAGGCTTGCACCCGAGTTCCGCCGCCTACACCGAGGTCTACGCCACGGGCTGCAGAGTCCAGGCCGGCATCTACGCAGCAAACAGTGAGTCCAAGCCGCCTGTCCTCTGGGCTCCCGAGGGACTCGGAGCTGCCAGCACGGGGCAGGTCGCCTGCAGCTCCGGGACCAGGATCTTGGGAACCCAGGGTGGAGTTGGGGGGCCCGGGGGACCCAGAGCGTCCAGACCAGGGACCGGATCCTAAGGCACTGTGCCCAGATTCCGCTCTCCAGACTCTTAACAACCTTCTTCTGTTTCCTCTAGTGGCTCCCTACACCATTGTCTACTTCCCAGTTCGAGGTAGGAGCCTGTGCCTGGAGGGAGGGAGGGAGGCAAAGGCAGGGGCTGCTGTCCACTGTCCCCTATCCACCTGGGGGGACCCCAGCCCAGCCTCGACCCTCCTGCTTGTGACTACAGTCCCAGTCTCCTCCTTTACCGTCCTGGTCACCTGGTCATCAGGAGTCTTTGTTCCCATGTCCCCTTCCCTCACCATGTACCCCTCCCTGGGTTGCTGTGAGGCTGGGTCTCCACACACGGTCCCCACACCCCTGTCCTGTCCCTCACGCCGCCCAGGGCGCTGTGAGGCCATTCGCATGCTGCTGGCTGACCAGGGCCAGAGCTGGAAGGAGGAGGTGGTGACCATGGAGTCCTGGATGCAGGGCCAGCTCAGGGCTTCCTGTGTGAGTGACCACACCTTGGTCAGGCCTTGGGGGACTGGGACTGTGGTGGGGGCAGCCAGGCTTTTCCTCCTTCACGGAGCTAACACTCCCCTCCCCCCACAGCTGTATGGGCAGCTCCCCAAGTTCCAGGACGGAGACCTCACCCTGTACCAGTCTAATGCCATCCTGCGCCACCTGGGCCGTTCCCTTGGTGAGTCCTGAGGCTTTGGGCAGTTCAGGCAGGGGGTGGGGATCAGCCATGACCCTGAGCATCTGCCCTCCCAGCCTCACCCATTTCAGTCCAGTCCAGAGTAGAAGAAGCAGAGACACACAGGTTACCCTGCTCACCCATAGTGCAGGTCCAATCCTCTGCCTTTCCCTGTGCCAGGAGGCCTCTCAGGAACTGAGTTCCTGCTGTGGGTTAGGTTCCCCCTCCCACTCCTCCCCGGCTGTAGCCCTGAGATATCCACATGCCTGGGGAGTCGGGTGGATCAGATCAGGTGCTAGTCATGCTGTATGCTCCCCTGGCCCCCAGGGCTCTACGGGAAGGACCAGCGGGAAGCAGCCCTGGTGGACATGGTGAATGACGGTGTGGAGGACCTCCGCTGCAAATATGTTACCTTCATCTACACCAACTACGTGAGCCTGGGCACCTGAGAGAGGGGTTCTGTGGGTGAACAAAGAAAGGACCTCTTGTACCCTCACCTCCAGCCCTCCCATGGCTCCGGCTGAGCCCTTCCTTGGTTAGGGTGCTAGGGCTGGGGATCAGGCTCGTAAGTGACAAGATATTCCTCACTGGCTGGGTGTGAAGCAGCTAAGTAGCACGAATGATAGAATGCTGGGGCCAGAGACATCCAGCAACAGGTGGTTCCCCATGGCTGCCAGAGGAGAAGAATCTACCAGTTTCTGGAAGGAGGTGTTGGTTATTTCAGATGGGCAGAGGGTGCAGGTCTGCAGCTCACCTGGGGACCTGGGGCCGATTAGCAAGGGCAAAGTGTTTGTGTGCACAGGGGTGTGGATGTGGCTATGGAGATGGAATAGGAAGAAATGGGGAGGAGAGCAGCAGGCAAGGTCCTCAAGGTCTTGAACATTCTGGCGTGGATTCTCCTGAGGACAGTGAGGGCTACTGAGCAGGGCTGTGTCTGAACAGGAGGTCTGGAAGGATCTCAGAGGAGCCAGCTCTGAAGTTTTTTTAATAATCTGCTAGGAGATCCTAGCAGGGATGGAAAGGGGGAATGGGGTGGGACAGATTCAAGTGGGCAGGGCTTGGTAATGGGGTGGGTGTGGGGAGCATTCAGGGATCCTGGGGTCTCCAAGCTGGGCAACAGAAGGAGTGTGTCGTGCATAGGGCAGGGGCTCACGCTAAGAGGATAGGAGGATAATGCACACCCTTGGCATCCTTCCTGCAGGAGGCAGGCAAGAATGAATATGTGAAGGCACTGCCTGGGCATCTGAAACCTTTCGAGACTCTGCTGTCCAAGAACCAGGGGGGCAAGGCTTTCATTGTGGGTGACCAGGTGAGCCTGCCCCTCCCAGGTCCTCCCATGGCATCCTTTCCTCACAGATGGAAACAGATGGGAGCCATTCCTATGGCAAAGTAGGACAGACCTGAGGGGTGGGCTCAGCTACTCTGCCCCCCACTGCCCTCCCCTCCCCTGGCCTGCTCCCACTGACTAACACCTTGCCCTGCAGATCTCCTTCGCTGACTACAACCTGCTGGGGTTGCTGCTGAACCACCAGGTTCTGGCCCCTGGCTGCCTGGATGCTTTCCCCCTGCTCTCGGCCTATGTGGCACGCCTCAGTGCCAGGCCCAAACTCAAGGCCTTCCTGGCCTCCCCAGATCACGTGAACCGGCCCATCAATGGAAATGGCAAACAGTGAAGTCTCATGGGCCCTTGGAGGAGTCAGGGGTACTCACCTCCCTTTCCCCAGGACCAATAAACTTTCTAAGACCAAAGCTGGGCTGTGAGCACTGTTTCCTGGGGAGGGGGCTCTGGGACCCTCACATGATAGGCTGGGGAGAGAGGAGCAGAGCATGCACCCAGGGATACAGTGTCTTCCTAGAGCCCTTGGTGAGGTCTGGGTTTACTGAACTTCAGAAACAAGAAAGGGAGGGGCGAGAGGAGAAATACTCAAGGTCACTGCCCTGATCCAACAGCCTTAAGGGCCCCGCTACCTTTCAATACCATTATGTTGGCAATTAAATTTGAATATGAGTTTTGATGAAAAACCACATTTAAGCCATAATAGCTTCTTCTACAAGGAAATTTCATCCCTTGCTTTTAAGAAGAAAGAAGGACAGGGCCGGGGATTTAGCTCAGTGGTTTTGCCACCTGATGCGCAAGCGCAAGGACCCGAGTTTGATCCCTGGTACCAAAAAAAAGAAAAAAAGAAGGGCAGAATGATCTTCCATTTGCTGTTTTCCCAGTGTCTTTAACTCAAGACTGGCAGATTTTGGGGTGGGACATCCAGAACCCCTTCATTTTCCCCATTCAGAATTCCCCTACAAGTTTCACATGTTAAAAGTTGAGTTATCATGGGCCGGGGATTTAGGTCAGTGGCACAGTGCCTGCCACAAAGCACAAGGTCCTGAGTTCGATCCCCGGTACCAAAAAAAAAAAAAAAAAATTGAGTTATTGGGTGTGGAGAGAAGAAATAGTTTAGTAGCTGAGTAACTGCAAAGAGACAATAACATGGATTCGAATGAGAATGAAAGAACAGAAGAGAGAAAAATCTCAGCACATTTATAAGGGGAAATCCTTCAAAGTCACCCACAGGGATGTTCTCCCAGGCGACTGGAGAGCTCATCTTTGTGGAGTTTGGTGTGGCTTGTTTGGGTCCAGGAGGGGTTTTCTTTGTCTCTGATGGCATGGAGGTGCTCAGCAGCCCTTCGTCTGTCCCTGGTCCTTCCAACTTGATGGTGTGTTTGTGTGTGTGTTGTGGTTTATATCTAGATGGCCCCATGCTCTCACAGGTGGGCCTTTGGGGAAATGCTTCGATCATGAAGGTGTGATACCCATCAGTGGATTAATCCACTGATGAGTTTACAGCTGGGTATGACATTGGGAGGTGAAGCCTGGTGGGAAGAGATGGGTCCCTGGGGCGTGGCCTTGAAGCGCATATCTCTCTCCTCCTCCCTCCATCTCTCTTTGCTTCCTGCCTGCCCTGCCCTGGACTGTTTCCCCTATGCTGTGCTCCCTGAATTTGAGCCCGCTAACTATGGACTGAAACCTCTAAAAAGTGTGAGCCAAAATAAACCTCTTCATTCTTTAATTTGTGGTTTTCAGGTATTTTGTTCTAGCAATGAGAAAGTAAGATAGTGTGGTTTCTTTCAAGATCCTTGATGGGCCCAGCTCCTGGTTGAAAGGGGGTGGTAAGGCAGATCAGCAGAAGCTATGCCCTTTTTGCCTATTGGTAATATGTTTTAAGAATACTAGTTAGAGGCCCAGGATTTAGCTCAGTGGTGCCACTGTCTGCCTCAAAAGCGCAAGGTCCTGAGTTCCATCCCCAGTATAAAAAAAAAGAATACTAGTTAGAGCCTGGTGTGGTAGTGTAGGCCTGTAATCCCCGTACTCTGGGAGAATGAGGCAGGAGGATCACCAGTTCAAGCCTAGCCTGGAAACCTTAGTGACTTAGTGAGATTGTGTCTCAAAAAAGAAGAAGAAAAAAGCAAAAAGCTGAGGATGTAGTTCAGCACAAAGGGCCTGGGTTCAATCCTTAGTACTGAAAAAAATTTAATCTGTGTCTTCTGTTTGGAGTGTTACAGATTTTTATAAGGTCCAAGGGTAATGCCTCTGGACACTTAAGTCCAACTTCTTGGCTGTTTTTTTCTAATGTCCTTTTTATGTCTCAATCTTTATGTTCCATTTTCCACAAGAACTGGGGCTGGCATGGGGTGTGAAACTGATGAGCATCCCATAGTCTTTGGAAGTAAGTGGTTTATTTCTGCTGAAAAATGTGTTCCTTCATCTGATTTAGTCCACAAAGGAAGGCCAAAACGAGGAATAATATCAATTGTTAATCCCTTTCCTGCTGTCTTGGCACCAGTCCCTGTCGCCTGATGGCCTTCATTTCATCCACTAAACACAGGACCAAGCACCAGGCAGTGGGAAGAGACTGAAGCTGGAGACACAGCTATTTTGGGTACCCCAAAGGGCATTGTGAGCCCTGGAGGACATCTTGAGGCAAGTTAGTTTCCTTCAGAAACTGGATGACATTTATAAATAGTGCATTGGGAAATAAGTTGTCAGAAATTTTGTGGATACCAGAGCAGAACCAATTTAGCCGCGCGTATGCGTGTGTGTGTGTGTGTGTGTGTGTGTGTGTGGTACTGGAATGAAACCCGGGGTCTTCTCACTGAGCTACATCCCCAGCCTTTTGTTTTTTTGTTTGTTTGTTTGTTTTTGAGACAAGGTCTCCCTAAGTGTCCCAGGTTAGGCTGGAACTTGAGATCTTCCTGTTTCAGCCTCAGAGAGTACTGAGATTACAGGTGTGCACCACCTCACCTGGCCCCTTTTAGTTCTTTACCCTCCATCTGCTCATTTGCCCTGCCTGATTAGAGGTAAATGCAAGCAAAAAGATCATAAAAAGAGGCCACGGGTAGTCCCTTTGACACAACATATAATCCATCTGGCGGTTGTTTGGCACTTTTTGTATCTCTTTTTCAGATCAAGAACCATTTAACTGATAATAATATCAGTCAGAGATAAAAACAGTTTTGTAAACTGGGTAGAAACACATGCATTTGGGAGACACATTCAGACCGTAGCAGTTAAAAAAGGGAAGCAATTATATGTCCATTGGAAATAGGAGGGCCAGCAAGAGGCTAAGAATCCATGTTTGGGGTGGGGATTTAGCTCAGTGGTTTCACTGCCTACTGTGCAAGCACAAGGACCTGAGTATGATCCCCGGTACCAAAAAAAAAAGAATCTATGTGATTTCCACATTGCGCCAATACCATGGCAGACTCCAAAAGCATTAAGAAAGCCAGTGTAAATAGTGGTGATTTCTTCTTTTTCCAGCATGCCAGCTGTAGTAAATGCAGTGAGATATGCAAATTGGAATGATTTCAGAGTGGACAGAGAATATGCCTCCAAAGTTTCATGTGGGGAAAATAATGGCCCAGCCAGATTATGTGTCCTGCTGGGCATGGTGGCCCACACCTGTAATCCCAGAACTCGGGAGGCTGAGGCAGGAGGATTGGTGTGTGTTTGAGGCCAGCCTGGGCTACACAGTGAGTTCAAGGCTAGCCTGGGTTACATTGTGAGACCCTGTCTCAAAAAACAAAAAACAAAACAAAACAAAAAAACCAAAACAAATACAAAACAAAAACAAAAAACAGATTATGTGTCCTGGCAAGTTCGCCTTTGGGAACTGTTATAGTTCCTGATTTAGAAATAAATGTGGGTTATTCATAGGTGTATCTGAGAGGTCCTAAGAGGTAACACCATGGCTTTGAAACTATGCTTATAGTTGCAAGGCAGTCATGTAGAATGAGGGGGTTCTCTCCCATGAAAGAGGAGCAATGATGAAGGGATGGTTAATGGGGCCGGTTCATAGGTGATCTGTCATCAGGTAGAACAGTTCTGTGTCTTACAGTCTTTAAGAGAGATAACATAGCGTAGAGAAATGTTGAAAACATCCTAACTGGGAAGCCACTAGTCTGCAATGGCTCTGGCACTTTATATTTCTGTATAATAAATTCCTTCCAAGCCCAATGTAAACAGTTACATAAAACTAGAAACTACCAATCAGAAACTGACCCCTAACCAAGGGCTTGCGACTCTAACCAATCAGAATCATTTTCTTTGTTTTGCTTCTGAGAACACTTTATAGAAGTGTGCCCTCTGCACTCACTGTGGAGCACTGCTCCTATTCATGAATCACAGAATGCTCCAACTCTAAAATGTAAAGGTGTTCAAGTGCATCTTTTAACAGATCTGGTGTCAGAGTGAGTCTAAAAGAGGCTCCTCCCCAGCACCATGACATCCAGGCCCCCTGCTGAGCTCTCATACTACCTGCTTCTCTCTGCACATGTAGAAGGCTTCACCAGTAAGTTCCTCTCCAAACAAGCTCCACCACTTAGTGCAGTTCTCTCAGTTGACAGGAGTATTTTTTTTTTTTTAGATATTCATTTAAAGTTATATTTAAGTGCAACCCTCCACGTATCTTCTTTTAGCATCAAACACATCTTGGGTACCCCTGGGTAGAGACCACTGCTCTGTGCAAACACTGACAAGCAGAAGCACCCAGTGAGGTTTAAAAATTCCAGCACCCACACCCAGGTCCAGAGGCTCTGAATCCATGTGGCCGCCTCCTTCCAACCCTCCAGTGCCAATGCCTGAGCGGCCTCAGTGGCTGCCTTGGGCCCTGGGGATGCAAGGCAGACTCTGAGTGGCCAGCTGGGTAGTGATGCCTATTCCCAGAGGGCCCAGCTCCCAAGATGTGCTCCCCCCCAAGGATGGATGGCATCAGTGGTCCCTACAATGACCAGGCTGGCTACGTGCACTACCGTGTGAGCCTGGGAATCTTCTACACCAGTTCTCTATCCACTCAAATGTCACCAAAGGTTTTGGACTGCCTAGCCTGCACCAGTGAGATCTACCTGGCAACTCTGCTGGGATTACAGGGAGAAGGGAGGCAGGGAACTAGCCCACCTGCAGGCCCTGGACTTCAGACAGGCAGCACTGTGGGACTGGCTGTGCCACCAGAAGGGTGCAAATTCCAGAGCCCCAGCAGGTCCCAGGCTGGCGTTGACAGGAGTATTTTTGATCTGCAATGGGTTCAGAAGCCATGGCAAGAGCTGAGCTGGGTCCTGTGAGGGGGCCATAGAGAGTAACTTGCCTGGGCTCAAAAATGGCAGCTAGTAGGCCAGGCTCCAGGACAGAAAATGATTGCTTTATTTAGGTCCAGGGAATCTGAGACTTCATGTCAGAACCTATGCTGTTTTAGAGAAAAGGATGAATCTGACCCAAAATAACCACAGCCATGTTTTTGGATATTGAATCTCAAAATAAGCTAAATAAACCTCATTATTATTATTATTATTATTATTATTATTAATTATTATTATTATTTTTGGTATTGGGGATTGAACTCAGTTCCTTGCACTTTCAAGGCAGGCGGCAGAACCTCTGAGCTAAATCCCCGGCCCTTAAACCTCATTATTTCGTAAGTGTCAGGAGCAATGCTACATAATTTTAGGAAAAAATCATTTGATCAGGCCTAGTTCTCCTGCCTACAGGCCAGCTATGGCATTTTGAGACATGATTTCACCTTGCCTCCTGTCACAATTGAGACCTCAAAGATCCCTTGATGCTGTGATGCTCCAGGGTAAGACCACACCTGTGGGAGACATCCTGGGAGGAACCAAATTTCATTTGTGTAGTTCCTCTTTGATCTAGGGATTCTACCACTCTCCAGTTATCTGTTACCTTTGTTTCTCCCTATGTACTGAATAAAAGGTGCAGCAAGCTTGGGCGGGGTGGGGGGCTCTTGTCTTTGCTGCCCAGAGCAGCACTGATCAGGCCCAAAGCTCAACTTCTCCAAGTCTTATTTTTCTACCTCTCCTGTATAATAAGTTAATTTGCCTTGTGCTTTCGTGGCTCACAGGAAACTAGGACTTACTGCAGAGGTCCTAGTAACATCCCCTTTCCCTGTTCCCTACACATAAGATTAGTTTGCCTAAAGTATTTTGTAACAGTGACAACAAACAAACACACCCAACCTTAGCTATTCTGTAATAGTAACACAAAAGAAACTAAGAGAGAGGGCCTAGGAAAATTTCTGGCTACCTGTTCCCTCTGTGGCGGCATTTTCACCCAAGGCCACCTGGCCTGTCTAATACCTGTAGTATAATCAAAAGAACAGCCATACTAGTCAGTGGAGGTTCCCACGAAGGGGGCTGTCAATGGCCTTTCCAACTCCTCTCTAAATGTGTTAAAATCTTCCACCAGTGGGGACAAAGGCCTTTGTGATTTAAAGCTCTGGTACTGGGCTGGGAATGTAGCTGAGTGCTACAGTACTTGCCTAGCACATCTGAGACCCTGGATTCCATCTCGAGCTACCTCCAGATCCTCAAATAGCAAAACTCTGGCCGGGGATTTAGCTCAGTGGTGCCGCTGCCTGCCTCGAAAGTGCAAGGTCCCGAGTTCAATCCTTAGTACAAAAAAAAAAAAGCAAAACTGCTGCTGTCCAGCGGACTTGAATTCCTTGTGGTGGGGTTCAGGATAAATTCATAAGGGGCCCTTGCACAGATCTGGAGCTGACAGTCCAATCACAGAGCCCAGGAAGTAGGGGGCTGTAGGGTGCAGCAGTGGGAGGCTCTGCCAAGTTTCTTTCCTGACTAAGAGCATTTATATAAGTGCTCTGTACACTGCAGCCTATAGAGCAGGCCGAGCACTTGCTGTGAATCTTGGAGAGAAAGGAAATTATAGTAGACATCTTGCTGGTTAAAAGGGTTTCTGGAGGAAGTTGGAGGAGTTTTAGGAGTAAAAGGAATTGCTGAAGAGATAGGACGCCAACTTGGAAGTCTTTTCCCCATTTAAAACTTGGTGCAGAAACATCCCACAGAGAGAAAGCAGCAGCCTTTGGAGGAACAACTCCTGGCTGGTTTCTGGACTTGGGAATAGTGGATACTTGGTTATAGACCTCAGAGGAAGCTACAATATGAATCCCCCATGAGAATAGCAGGTGAGCCAAACAGCCCTGGCTCTAGTGCAGGTGGTGACAGCAGACCTGTCTGAGCAGGCCCTGATGTTATTGAATGGAAGGTCTTGGGGCAGTTGTTTACAGGCTTTTGGTATCCTGAACAAAAAATTGTTGAGGACACTAAAAAGCAGTAATAGGAGTAAGATTTATTAAAAGCAAAAGAAGTGAAGGTGAACTCTACAGAGTGGGAGTGGGCCAGGGAGAAGAGCTCACAGTCCTACAGGGACAGGTACTGGGTCTCTTAAGTCTTGGAATTATGATTGACAGGAGATGTGGCCCAACGGGGTACCTGACTTAGCCTACCCATCAAGAGAGCTAGTTTTTGACCATCAAAGGTTTTTAGAGGAAGTGTTGTGGTGTCCAAAGTCCACTTTGGGGGTGGTCATAATGATAATGTAAATAAGGCTGGACCATAGGCCAGGGTCATGTACTTTTGTTTTTGTGGATGCCTAGAGGCCTTGTGGATGACAGGGTAACCTTTATCTGTTGATTTTTCTGATCTTTTGACATAGTCATCCTTACTCTGTCTTGTTTTTGGATTCTTGCCTCAGCTTCCTGCTGTGTATTTGCTCTTGCTCTACTTCCTATTTCACTGAGGCCCTGGGGAACTTCATGATCCAGATCAACAAGCCTGCATCTGCCTTTACCTTGCCACACCTGATCTCAAGAGAAGTGCCCCCAGGTCCCTGGGGACAAAAGCCCAAGAGCTCTGCACAGGACAGTGGGTTGGGTCTAGCAGAGGAGGGCAGCTGTGAGGGACTCTACAGAAGGAGGCTCTCCAAAGGCTGACCTTCAAGTGGCCTCCCTCACTGTCCACCTTTCCAGGGAAGACAGAAGACCAAGGTCAGCTTCCACAGTCTTGAACAGAAGGCAGTGACCTTGGAAGAGGCAAGACTGGCAGATGGGTATTAGGATGGTGAAAAGATTTC
Source organism: Heterocephalus glaber (assembly GCF_000247695.1). Next base: position 18,950,765 of record NW_004624767.1, on the reverse strand, counting down.
AGGGAGGGGTTGAGGATGGTTCGAGGATAGTTCATATACACAAACACGCATTTCCTCTGGGAATGCTGGCCCAAGAGCCCTGCTTCAGTGTAAAGATCAAGGGAAATGGACGTCGCTGGAGACCCTTGCAGTAAGTCCCAACTTCCTGTGAGCCACCACAGCACTGGCTAAAGGTTAAAGAATAGATGGAATGAGACTTATAGTGAAGCTGAGTCTTGAGTCCTGGTCAGTGTTGCTGATGGCAGCAAAGACAAAGGCCCCCAATCACATCCAGTATTTATTGAATACAATCATGAGAAGTAATAGGGCTCTAGGGAGCTTTGAAGTCATCTAGAGAATTACTGCTGAACACCTGGCATTACGGCACTATGCAAGGCTATTAGGGAGTCAGCACTGCTTGTCTTGAAGAAACCTGTACTGGGACCAGGCATAATTAGCAAGCAACCCACAAGGTCAGTGAGAAGTGATAATTCAGGGGAAAGGATTTTAATTGAGGTCACACCAACCTCAGCTGCATGTAATTCAGAGGGCCCTGCCACTTCACAGACCAGGACTTAGGCCTCAGTGACAGCCATTAGCAAAGGAGCAATACTAGCCCAACTCTGCTAGCTGACATCTCCATTTGAGTCATGCAGGGCCTTGGTCTGACTCCTGATATAAAACAGTATAGCTGAATAAGGGAAGGCAAGAAGCACATGCCACTCATAGCCCACTAGTACTAGGGATGTCTCCTACACTTCAGAAAGGGCTCCTAACAATCAGAGAACACAGGGTTCAATAGGAGATTGTTTCTGTGTCCCCCTTCCCAGGCCCACCCAGCCTGCTCAGTAGGGTTCCACTGCAGCACAATAAACTTGGTGTCGTCAAACACCATTCATTCGTGCATATCTGTGGGTCAGGAGTGCTGGCAGGGTGCAGTGGTGAGATTCTAGCCCTGCCCTGCCAGCCCTACCTCCCAAGCACGTGCAGCAGGGTCTTATCTGGGTTCTCTGGCCACAAGTGAAACTGACTCAGTGACCAGATATATGCCAGACCTGCGTGGAAGCCAGGGGTGGTGATGCAAGCCTATAATGCCAGCACACTCGGAGGCTGAGGCAGGCAGATCACAAGTTCAATCCCAGCCTGGGCAATTTAGTGACTTAGCTAGACCTTGTCTTAAATAAAAATCTAAAAAAGGCTAAGGATGTAGCTCAGTGCAAAGGTCTTGGTTTCAATCCCCTGTACCAAACAAACCACCACAGCAAAGCCAAACAGACAAGCAAAACACATAGACACACAAACTTGCCCTGAAGTTTGCAAGCCCCTCTCTCATGCAGAACTTCCCATCAGTTTCCCCGTGCACTCTCAATGCCACAAACTTCTATAGATAATAAATAATTGCGAGATATTTGAAAGAAATTTCCAATGAGAGATAGAGAAAGAGACATTAATAAATGGGAAAAAGGTACTCAGAGATGATACAGACCAGGCAGGTTGTGCTCACATGAAACTTCAAATGAACTTTAATCATTATCTTCTGGGAGATTTAAAAAAAGATATTACCTCCAGAGTATAAAAGAGGGAGGCTATTGAAAAGAACTTTCAAAGAAAAAGGAGTTCTTGGAAATTAAAATATGATAGCAAAAATGAAAAAACCTCAGGAGATAAAGTTGAAAAAATATGTATATATAAATAGAGCAAAAGATAAGAGCCTGGAACGACCAGAAAAATGAAGACTTGGGCCGGGGATTTAGTTCAGTGGTTTTGCTGCCTGTTGCGCAAGCGCAAGGATCCAAGTTCAATCCCTGGCACCAAAAAAAAAAAAATGAAGACTTATTTGAGGAGCCCCAGAAAGAAGGAAGGAGGAGAGCAGAAAATCAAATAGTAGGGAGGAAATGAAGTGAATAATACAATACAGTTTCCCAGGGTTGAAAAATACGGGCTTTCAGAATGGAAGAGCCCAGGACAATGACTGGATTAGGACTCCAGAGTGAGACGAAAGCAAAGCATGAAATTGCAGAGCTCAGAGGAATTAAATGAAGACCCTGCAACCTTCCAGGCAGAGAAAAACTGACAGACCATAAGGGGTAAGGAATTTGGAATTGTGTCATATTTCTTTGGGGTGGTTTAAAAATATGTCCATAAACACTTTGGGCCTCTGACTTCTCTGAGACCTCCGTGGAAGGGGTGGGCTTTTGTGGCTGCTCAATACAGCAGAAACTACTCAGTGAGGCTTCCCAGGCTGAGTTAGAAAAGATCACACTGCTTTGTGGTTTCTCTGTGACACTCATTTCAGTTACTGTGCAAAATCACTACCTGCAACCCTGAGGCTGCCACAAGGACAGGGAAGGTAGGGAGAGAGAGAGAGATAGACAGACAAAGCTGGGGGCAGCCAAGTAAGGAAGAAGTCTTCACGGTGACCCCACTGCAGCCATCATCTGATTGGCCATATGAGAACTACCTAGTTGAGCTGAGAGTCATACCTTGAAAGGTGTTGGAATTGGGGGTAGGGTGGGTAATGGAGAGGGAGAGAGAAGAGAGAGTGGTGAAGACACCCTTGCTCCCAGCTGCCCATGTCTGGAAGTGACATACTCCACTCTGCCCCATTTCGATACAAGGGTTGGGGAAACAGTGTAACTCTGTGCCTGGGAAGAAGAAATGAGTTTGTGATAGCCAACCAGTCTCTCCACGCATACACAGGAGTTTGGGATGCAATAGCAGTGGCATCATCAAAACAGTCATGCGTCATTAAACATGGGGACACAGTCTGAGAAACACACCCCTAGGCAATTTTTTTTTTTTAATGAAACAGGGTCTTGCTGTGTAGTTCAGGCTGGTCTTGAACTTACTATGTACCCCAGGCTGTCCTTGAACTAGTGGCAATCCTCCTTCCTGCCTCGGCCTCTCAGCCTCTCAGAGTGCTGGGATTATAGATCTGTACCAAGTCCAGCTGAGGATAAATTTCTTTCTTTCTTTCTTTCTTTTCTTTCTTTCTTTCTTTCTTTCTTTCTTTCTTTCTTTCTTTCTTTCTTTCTTTCTTTCATACTGGCGATTGAACTTGGGACCTTGCACTTGCAAGGCAGGCGGCGGAACCAGTGAGCTAAATCCCCCCAAAATAAACCTGACTCCATTACATGTGAGGATTTCCCCTATACAGTGATCATTATTGTTTATCAGATTATCAGAGAGACAATCAACTCAAAGGAAATATTTGCAACATCCGATGGAGGAGGAAGGACTTGGGTGGTGGAGTGGGTGATCCCACTGATCTGTCAGAGTGCCCCCAAAGCCACAGAAACCACGAAAATCCAAATCACACTTTTCTACCCTAACAAAAGTAGGAGACATGTGAAGCAATTACAGTTTTGAGCCTCTATCACCAAATTACAGATTTGGACCAAAAGCTAATCAATGAGCAGACAAGGACTTTGACAACTCTCAGCACAGATTTCAAACTCCCAACAGGCTGAGCCTAAGGGTGCGCACCTACAATCCTAGCTACTTGGGAAGCTGAGGCTGTAGGATCAGAAGTTAGAGTTCATCCTGGGCAATTTAGTAAGACCCTGTTTTTTTTTTTAAAAAGATAGAAAATAAAAAAAATTTTTTTAAAAGGCTGGGGATGTAGCTCAGTGCTAGGACACTTGCCTAGCATGTGTAAGTCTCTGGGTTCATCCCCAACACCGCAAATAAAAACAAAAGCAAAACTGCAACAGAAAAACAGAGAAGGCACCATCCTTTCAGTTGTTCTAGGAACATTATCTATAATAAAAGAGAGTTTTAGAACATTTCAGAAAGCAAGAGAGAAACAATACAGATGCCGGGGATTTGGCTCAGTGGTTTCACCGCCTGCTGCGCAAGCGCAAGGACCCGAGTTTGATTCCCGGTTCCAAAAAAAAAAAAAAAAACTCCAGCACTTAGAACAATACAGACACAATCTCTCATTATAAAATAATGAAACTAAAAAAAAACAAAACCAGGAAATAAAAACAGCCTAACACCTGTACATTTGTAAAACGACTCTTAAAATGACTCCCATCAAAGAAGAAATCAAAGGGAAATTGTAGAACAGCTGGAAAATTATGATAAAGAAGCACCATCAATTGGAACCAGCAGCCTACCTGTCTCAATTTCTATGGCTTTATAATGGGTGTTGCTCTCGAAAGGCCCTCTCATCTTGTTTTTCATAATCAGCTCCTTATAGTTCATCTCCACCTCCCCCCACCCCAGTACTGGGGATTGAACCCAGGGACTTTGAACTGAACTACATTCTCCCCCACTACCTTTTTTTTTCTTTTCTTTTCTTTTTTTTCCAAGACTGGGTCTCACTAAATTGCTAAATTGCCTGGGAAGGACCTGAACTTGCGATCCTCTTCCCCAAACCCTGGAATTGCAGGTATATGCCACCACATCCTACAGTCCATATATATTTCAGCATCAACTTCCCAGTTGCATGAAAATCTCCAATGGGACTTTGATTGGAATCCATGGTGAATGTATAGATTAGTTTGGAAAGTCATGACCCTTTCCTTCCCCTTCCCCTTCAGCTTTGCAGTACCAGTTAGTAAATTCAGCACCTTCATACTAAGCTACACTCTCAGCACCCTTTTTTTTTTTTTAAAAACAGACTCTTGCTAAATTGCACAGGCTGGCCTTGAACTTTCATTCAAGGCTGCTCAGCCTCCCAAGAAGCTGGAATTACAGGCATGCACCACCACTCCTGGAAAAACCTGTGACATCTTTATGCTACTAAGTCACCTCACTAGGAAATCCCCTGAGCAGCGGAGTTGCTGGCTGCAGCCATGGAGACATGGAACGCTTGGTAGAAGGAGAAAGCCAGAACTGCTGTCTGGGGCCTCTTGACCCAGTGCAGCACCAGAGGCCCCTCTGTGCTTCCTTGGTGCCTTTGAGTTTGCATCATGGGAAGAAATTATCTTTGCAAAGTGATTAGAAGAGGAAGAAAATGTAACAGAAGATGAACAGCTCAAATGTTAGCAGAAGACTCACAGGATTTTTTTTTCTTTTCTTTTTGCAGATTTATAAAACAGGGCTTGGCAGCTCTCAAAACTGGACCCATGAGGAATGAGGAAAATAAGTTTCATATTTCTAACAGCTTGGAATTTGTCAAAGGGTGTATAAGCTCCTCTCGGTGTCTGTCATCCCACATAGTCATCAAGGGCTATGCTGGGCAAAAAGAGACTCGAGCTTTTGTGCTGAAAAACAGAGAATGTAGGCAGGATGCCAGGGACAAATGGGAGGATGGGTAGAGGGCCAGTGTGGAGACAGCAGATACTCAAACCTGACTGGCGGGCATCGGCACAAGGGTCTGCGGCACAGAGGTATAGAATGGATGGCCCAGGAGCACTGTACAGGGACCTTGGACCTGTGCTCACCTGAGACCTCAGCAGTCCTCACCTGATGACATCACAGATAGTGTCTGATAGGTCAGGACCAGCATAAGCCAAAGAGGGACTCTGAGGTGCTGGCAGGAGTGGTTTTCACACCAGAAAGGTGAGAGCCTGCAGGAGGCACGGGACCTGGGCTAGTTGCACCATTAACATGCTATGTGCTTTGTCCTACAGGCAGCCTTGTCCTACATGTGGCCCCCTTAGCCATGAACAAAACAATTGACTTTAACTTCTTGCTTAATTTAATTTTTTTTTTAAATTTTGAGAGAGTCTCATTAAATTACCAAATTGCTCTGCCTGGGCTTGAACTTGTGATCCTCTTCCCTCAGCCTCCCAGTGTCCTGGGATTATAGGCGTGCACCATCATGCCTGGTTTAAATTCATGAAAATAAAAATTAGAGAGATTTCCAGTTCAAGGCAGCAAAGTACAATGTGGAGCCCATTCTGCACTTCTCAAGCACATTCAAATCAGAGAAGAAAAATACTTGAATAATGAAATCTTTGCCACACAGAAATAAAAAGGGAGCTCTATGTGAAATAAGCCTCTCTAGGGCCAGGGATTTAGCTCAGTGGCACTGTGCCTGCCTCACAAGCCCAAGGTCCTAAGTTCTATCCCTGGTACAAAAAAAAAAGAAATAAGTCTCTCTCCAAAGCAGGGAAACAGGAGGAAGCCACAGCTGGGGTGGGGGCCAATGCCTGGGTCTTGCCCTGGAAGCTGGAGGCAGACTGGCCTAAGCATATGCAGCTGGGGCCAGGCCCTGGGTCTGGGTGGCTGAGGCCAGGTCTCTACCCTCAGAACGAAGCTGGGTCAGAAATGCCCTGCTAGGCTATCGAAAGAAACCCAGGAGTGCAGAATTGGAAGGGGGAGAGGGGGACAAGCACAGAGGGATGCTAATTGGATTACAATAAAACAAAATGAAATCAACTTGTACACAGTCAGCCTTCAATCCCTGTGAGCTCTAAATCTTGGAATTCAACCAATGGTGGGTTGAAAATATTTGGGGGAAAAAAAGCTGCCTCTCTGCTGAACAACTACAAGAATTTTATCAAGACCATTTCCTTGTCATTATTTTCTAAGCAATATAGTAAAATTACTATGCATATAGCAGTTATACAGTGGGTTATTATGCATGTAGCAGTTAGGTACAAATATTATAAGTCATCTAGAGGTAATTTAGAATATCAGGAGGATGTGTGTCAGTTATACACAAACACTAAACACTACACCATTTAATATGAGGGACCTAAGCATGCATGGATATTGAGGTCCTTGGGTGGTGCTGGAACCAATCCAAGTTGGATACCAAGGGACAACTGTTCTCTGGTTTTGTTATTGTTTCATATTCGGCAGGAAAATTGAGCTAGCAATTAGCTTTTGCCCAGAAGTTAAATTTAGGTATGACCTAAAAATTTAAGAGTAATTACTAAATACAGAAGTAAAATGTAGGGCTGGGGATTTATCTCAGTGGCACACCATTCCTGCCGCACAAGGTCCTGAGTTCAGTCCCCAGTACTGGAAAAAGAAAAAAACAAGTAAAATGTAGAATTTCCAAATAGTAGAGAAGAGATTGTCACAAAGAAAACTCAATTCAACAGAGGATGAGAAAATCGAGGAAAAATGAAATAAAGAAGAAGAATGCTTGGCAGGGGATTTAGCTCAGTGGTTCTGCTGCCTGTCTCGAAAGCACAAGATCCCGAGTTTGATCCCTGGTACCAAAAAAAGAAAAAGAATGCTAAATAGAAAACACAATATGATACAGCAGATATAGTAAGTCTCAGTGGCAATAAGAATAAATGTAAACAATTCAGACTTTTTTTTTGGTACCGGGGATCAAACTCAGGACCTTGCGCTTGCGAGACAGGCAGCAGAACCACTGAGCTAAATCCTCGGCTCTAGACTCTGTTTATAAGACAGACACTGATTGGGTTACAAGAAAACAAAATACGATTTAATTAGATGTTGTCTTTAAGAGGCACTTAGAAAGCAAGAGAAAGACTAGAAATAAAGAGACAGAAAAAGTTTCCCAAATACCAATTATAAGAAAGTATGTACAGCAATAGTAATATCAGAGAACAGAGACTTTACATCAAAAATCATTAAAAGAAGCAGAGAAATATTTTATATTAGAAAAAAGAACAATCCAACAAAAAATTCTAGTCAAAATTGGCACAAAGGAATAGACAAATTGTGAGAGCCAGACTAGGCTCTCTTGAGTTTTGTTTTATAAGTTGGGTGAGGCCACTGCATTTTTTGTTATAAGGCCATTATTCAGGTACACATCTTCCTCTCTTTCATCCCCCAAGTTTAATTTGTTGCAAAGACCTGCTTATTTTAAATATTTATCTCTTTGTAGTTCCTGCTGCCACTCCTAGTTCTGACCTGTACTCAGGACTGCTATCATAGCCTGCTTTTTACCTTTTTTTTTTTTTTTTGAGGGGGTATCTTTTTTGTCACATGAGTTTTAAAGGTTCTGATGAGGTTCTTCCATCGCCTAACTTTGCCACCCCATAGTTCTTGGTGCTGTGGTAGACAATGAACCTTATGAGAACTGACTCTGAGTTTCAGCTTGGGAAAGTTACTTAATCTTGATGAACTTTAGTTTTTCATTTGTGGAATATTAAAAATAAAACACACCTTTTGGAAATATTTTATAAGTGCTTGGATAACTTTAAAGATTTTCTTTTGTAGGCACACAAACTCCTTAGCCCCAGCTGACTGTCACAATCTTTTTTTTGTTGTTTTTTTTGGTACTGGGGATCAAACTCGGGACCTTGCACTCGAGAGGCAGGCAGCAGAACCACTGAGATAAATCCCCAGCCCTTTTTTTGACAGGGTCTCACTGCATAGCCTAGGGTGGGCTTGAGCTTATGGTCCTCCTGCTTCAGCCTCTTGAGTGTTGGAATTATAGAAATGTACCACCATAACCAGCTGCTGTCCTTTTGTTTTTGTTTTTGATTTTCGAGAAGGGTCTTGCTATACAGTTCAGGTTGGCCTTGAACTCACTATATAGCCCAGGCTGGCCTTGAACTCATGGCAATCTTCTTCCCTAAGCCTTCCAAGTGCTAGGATTACCGGAGTGTGCCACTGTGTTTTAAAATCACCCAGAAATCAGTGAAAACTAGCAAACATGACAATGGGAATTAAGTCAGGGTGGTAAAAACATGTTACTACTTTCTTCTTGCTTTCCTGTAGTTCTTAAATTTCCAGTGAAGGAAAAACATTTTAATTTTCCAAATATGAAATTTGATTATGGTATTGAAGAAGCATCTCCCTTGGGCTCTGTGGTGGGATCAGAGAAGAGAGAAGGTCTGATCATTCTTTAGTCACCCTGAGCCTGTGACAATGGTTACTCAAGTCCCAGTGGCTGAAGAAACTTCCTGGGAAGGTGATACAGGATTCCCTAGAAGGAGCAGGAAGAAGGGGGCCAAGGTGGGGGATCCCAGCTTGTGTGGGTAGAGCAATGGGAGCTGGGTTTTGCAGGTTCAGCTGGCAGGCCAAGTGGCCTTGAATTTCATCCCAAGGCTGAGTGGGGAGTCACAGTGAGACCTAGGTAGGGGAAGGGCAAGGTGGGCCTGAAATTTACATTTCTGCAGGTCTGCCTTTGTAGAGAATGAATGGGGGTGGGGTCAAGAGGTGAGGTTAGGAAAACCCAGGGAAGGTTTGCAAAGTCCAGGTGAAAGATAAAGGACCATGGCCATGAGGGGAGGCCTGAGGACACAGAAACAGGGAGAATTTGGAAGGTAGAATTGGCAGCATGGCACGGATCTGGGGTGAGTGGGACTGGGAGGCATCCTTAACGCTTCCTGACTTCTGGCCTGGAGGCTGGTGGAGGAGGCAGTTGCACAGTGACACAAGATGGGACAGGTGCTAAGAAGAGGTGACAGCCAGGGGCTGGGACACCACCAAGGAGACTGCCTAGGCAGTGACACTGGAGGGACCTCTTTTTTCTTGGGGAGCCTGGGAAGCAGGTGTTCTAGCTAAGTGGGGACCAAGTTGGGGATATGTCATCAGGAGACCTCAGGCTGAGCACTGGCATTCATGCCATCCTGGGAGGGCTAATTGGCACCACAGATACACTCTCTGCTTCTCCAAATGGACTCATCATTCCCATGCTCTGGGTTGTGGGAGGATTAAGGGGATAACATCAGCAAGTGCTTGGCACTGAGCCTGGCACTGGATGAACAGGGAGATCCTGTACCTTTTTCTCCATTGCCCATCACTCCCATGCCCAGCATCTTCTGTTCCTATGATCCCAGGCGGCTTCTCCCACTGGCCTGAGTCCCCTTGACCCAGTTAAAGAGAGAGACAAGGAAGGAACATACTCTCTGGCTTCATCCTGCTCCTTTTTGGCCCCTAAGTGTGTGTGTGTGGGGGTCCGTGGACTCAGATCTGAGCCCTGGATTAGCTGTGTAATCCCCAGCTTGGCCTGAGCAATCTCTTTCCCTACCCAGGAGAGGGCGGACTGGGGCTGGTACTACCCTACTCATCTGTGAAACTTCACATAGGGTAGGGATATTTTTTTTTTAATTCTTTTAATGGTACATTTTAGGTATACAGTACATTTACATTTATCATTGGGTGCTTGTACTTGTACATGATGTATTTTAGCTCTTATTTTTCCATTACCTGTATGCCCTTCACCCCCTCCACCCTTCCCTATTTACATAGATTTTGTTTCCATTTTTTTTCTTTTCTTATAATTTTTTCCTTTCCCTTCTTCCCTTTCCCCTTCCCCTTGGGTGGGGATATTCTTGGTGTCTCTCTTAGGAACATCACTGCAGTGGGTGTCACAGGCATGTCAGGTATACTGTGGGTTTGAAGTGTGCAGCATACTCTGGAAAGGAATGCAAGCCTGGACTAGAATCCAGCTATACCACTCAACACTGACCTGGCATGGATAAGAGGGGAAGTCCTTCTGAGCCTTGTTTTTCTTTTCATGTATAAAATAGAATTAACATCATCCAGGGCTGCTGTGCCTTCTTATACAAGAAAACAGGTGCAAATGAGATGTGTAAATAGCACATTTCTAGAGAGATAAGAAAAGATGATTATAGCCTAAAAGAACAGAAGGCACAGTTCCTTCCTGTGAGGCCTGGAAGTCTGAGCTGGGGAGAGAGGACAAAAAAGGGCACATTTACACTGGAACTGGGGTGAAATCCCAGGGCCAAAGAGCTCCAGTGGACTAACTGAGATAAGAATTAGGCTCTCAAGCAAAGGACAGCCACACAAACACACCAAATGCCTAATGAGGCCAGGAAGGGGTCTTGGGAGGTACAAGTAGTAGCCTAGGAATGAAGGCCCTGGCAGAGGAAGGGGTGGTGAAGCCCTTAAATACCAACCAGGCCCTGTTTCCAAAGGAAGTAGGAGCCATTATAGTATTCTGAGCAGGAGCACCAAGTGCTGGACCCTCCTGATCAGGGCTTGGAGGGCTCAGTAATTCTGGCAAGGGTTGTGCCATTCACCCACCATGTCATTGTCACCAGAACCTTTAAGGAGGTTCCTCCTGAGATAAAGAACCCCCTTTCACCTGCAGAATATGTTGCAGGTTCACTGACTCCATCGAGGAAACAAATTGTCTCCAGTCAGGTCATTAAGAGGCATACATGGATTTATCAGGCAGAAATTTAAAAGTACACCCTCAAGGCCCAGGATTTAGCTCAGTGGTTCTGCTGCCTGGCCTGCAAGTGCAAGGACCTGAGTTCGATCCCCGGTACCCCAAAAATAAATAAATAAAATAAAAGTACACACTTAAAAGAGTGTGGCCCTTCAAGAGAGAGGTATGCATTATTTCCTGGAACTGGGAACATTTATGTTTCTCATAAGAGGGTGGAAGTCCCAGGAAAAGGTCACCCACCCCCTACTGGCCCATTTTACAGGTGTGAGCCTAGTTTTTTTTTGTTTGTTTTTGGTTTTATAAAATGGGTAATTTTAAGCACTGAGTTCTGTCAAGCTGCTGCTCTCTCAAGTTCCTGCTCTTTACTTTTTTAAACTAAGCCAATTTATGGATTTATACTATTTTTGAGGAATTTGGGGTGTGGTGGGTCTGGAAGGAAAGGAGCCTAAATTAACCAAGAGAATGCCTGTAGAGATCGCCTTGGGCAACTTCGCCTGGATCTCATAAGTTGGAGTCATTCTAAAAGTACAAATTTTAGTTATAGTTTTCCTCGTCTCCTTTCTACTTACTTTATTTCTTCTATCTCATCATCTCTCTGTTTCACCCCAGCGAGGACTCCAGATGCACCCCTCCCAGGAAGACCTCCACGAAGAAACTGCCTGCCTTAAAGTTGCCCCCGCTCTCTGCACAGTCTTTCCCTGGACATGCGGATGCCTGGGACGGTGTCTGGCAGGTCTCCCACTGGACAAGCACAATCATTGTGGCATCTTGAGGATCCGGCTCTAACTTGCCTGCTTCCCCCCCCCCCCTTCCTCCTACACACTCGTGCATATATAGCAGGTGCATACTAAATAGAAAACTTGAAAGAAGTGGAACACACCAGGATCCAGCAAAAACGCAGGTACGAGGTTTTTTAACCACAGGTTTGAAAGGCCGAGCCTGCAGGAGAACGCTCAGCAGACGGACCCAGTAGTACACGCGCGCTGAGACAGCGCACCTCTGGCCGGGGAGACTACATCTCCCAGAAGCCCTAGCCCCAGCCAGGCCACTTCCGTATCTACCCCCGCTACTGCCCTGCCCTGGTTGGGGGGGCATCAAGGGCCGGGCAGGGGAGGCTTGGAAGGGCCGCCGGGTCCGGGATCCGAGATGACGCTCTTCCTGTGCGCCGCCTAGTGTTTCTGTCGTGCCGGTCCCTCATCTCGGCGCTGTGAAGGTGACAGCGGGAGGTGACTGGCTTGGGCCCCGCGATGCTGGCGGCACGGCGGCTGCTCGGCGGGTCGCTCCCCGCGCGAGTATCATCTGTGCGTTTCAGCGGCGACACGGTGAGGCTGGGCCTGGCGCGGACCTAGGGTGTTCGCAGGCGTATCTCGCCGCCGCGCCTCTGCGCTCACGGTCCCTCGGTTCTGTAGTACCTTCTACAGAGCCATCCCTTCTCCCCATCCCCGGCAGGAACGCTGCCACTCTGGCCCGGTCGTAGAAAGGGAATTGTCCCAACGGAAGGCCGACTGTCCCCAGTCTGGATACCTGCCTTACTTTAACAGCCCCTCGGCCTAGCGGGAAGTTTTGCAGGTTGTGAAGGATTCTACTTTCTCATTCTTTGCTTGCAGGCTTGTAGGGTGTGACAGGATTGTTGGCCCATTTTTGCACAAAACACTTTTGGAGAGAGATGCGCTTCTCTTGAGTCCCCCACCCCAGTGCTTTGCTCCCTGTAGTGGCTGAGACGTGCTTTTAAAGGGATGGGAGTCTGAAAGTCAGGTCCTTTTAGCCCTCAGCCAGGTGTTTTTGCTAGCTCATGTGAAATTCCAATCCTCACCTGATGATTTTATCCTAATTTGTTTCCCAGCCCAATGAGCCCACTTCCTTTTCTTTTCCCTTTCTTCTCTTTTTTTCTTTCCTTCTCTCCCTCCTTCCTGTTTTCTATCAGCCAATACATCTTGTCTCTTTGACAGAATTAATAATAAAAAATCTCTGCCTAACCCGAGTTTTGTGCAGCAGTAGAGCCAGGCAAATGCACATGCCATCACACTGGTCTTAGGGAGACAGTGTGATGCCATGTTTCAAGTGTGAATTTTGTCCATGGACAGTCCTGGGCTTAAACTCCATCAGCACCTTTGGCTGTGTGACTTCCATAAGTTCCTTTTACCCTGAGCCAAAGTTTTCTACCCTTTAAAATGATAGAAAATCATTCCTGTCCCAGGGTTGTTATGAGGATGAATTGAGATTTTGGGTTATAAAATGTTTAGCCCAGTACCCACTAAACAAAAGTGTTTAAGTGGTAGTAGTAATTATGATACTTCAAAGAGATTTGGTTTTTGTTTTGTTTTGTTGTTGTTGTTTTTTGAGACAGGCTCTCACTATGTAGTTCAGGCTGGCCTCCAACTGGCAGTGATCCTCCTGCCTCAGCTGAGATTACAGGCATGCACCACCATGCCCAGCCCCAAAGAGTTTTGAGGCTTAGGCCTCTGCCCTGTCTCCTGACCAGCCCCTTCTAAGCAGGAAGACTCAAGAATCTGTAGCTTCTGGCCCAACCCCTCTTGCCCCCAGAGTTCTGCTGGACTTCCTAACCCTCTGTCTCCCCAGGCAGCGGCTAAAAAAACCTCATTTGGCTCACTGAAGGATGAAGACCGCATCTTCACCAATCTATATGGCCGCCATGACTGGAGGTGAGACCGTGCCCTTGGCTCTGCTGGGTCCCATAGCGGGGCCTCCCTGTCATTACTTTCCCCATTCTGTGCAGGCTGAAAGGTGCCCAGAGTCGAGGTGACTGGTACAAAACAAAAGAGATTCTCCTGAAGGGGCCTGACTGGATCCTGGGTGAGATCAAGACATCAGGCTTGCGGGGTCGTGGGGGTGCTGGCTTCCCCACTGGCCTCAAGTGGAGCTTCATGAATAAGCCCTCAGATGGCAGGTTTGTGGGGAGAGACTGGGATATGGTTGCAGTAGAAACCTTGGGGGTGCTCAGGGTTTGCCTGCATCTTGGGGCTATTAGATACTACAGCATAAATGGGGTGGGGAAATGTTCTTGGGCTATAAGTAGGTGGGTTAGTTCTCTCCGGACTTTCTCAGGGAAGGCTGGATTTTGGTTCAGGGATGGCATGTGGTTTAGGGCTCAGTCCTAGTGTAACTGTGGTCTGTCTGACCTGTGGGCCCCCACAGGCCCAAGTATCTGGTGGTGAATGCAGATGAGGGGGAGCCAGGCACCTGCAAGGACCGGGAGATCTTGCGCCATGATCCTCACAAGCTGGTGGAAGGCTGCCTGATCGGTGGCCGGGCCATGGGTGCCCGTGCCGCCTACATCTACATCCGTGGAGAATTCTACAATGAAGCCTCCAATCTGCAGGTGAGTGGGGAGAGCATAGATGGACAGAAGGTATCCAGGGTGTGCCCGCATACCCCTTCCCAGCACAGCTATTCTTAGATGTTTATGCTGGTCTGTCAAGGATCTAGCTAGGAGTAGTAACCACTCTTGCACACATCCTGATCAGGATTTGGCCCCCAAAGCCTCCTTCTCTGGGCTCTCCTTTATGCTCCAGACCCTCAACTTGGGAAACCTTCAAGGGCCATGTGATCCTGAAAGCATAGGCTGACTCCTGGGGCAGGGGCGGGCTGGAGAACTCACACCCTTGTCCCACAGGTGGCCATCCGAGAGGCCTACGAGGCAGGTCTGATTGGCAAGAATGCCTGTGGCTCTGGTTACGATTTTGATGTGTTCGTGGTGCGTGGGGCTGGGGCCTACATCTGTGGAGAGGAAACAGCACTCATCGAGTCCATGGAGGGCAAGCAGGGCAAACCACGCCTGAAGCCGCCCTTCCCGGCTGACGTGGGTGAGACCCTGCCTGACCTGGGCCTTGTCTCACTGTGTCCTTCAGAATCCTGGGTCTGGCCAAGACCCCCTGGGTGGTTCTCATGGTCTCAGTACCCTCTGGGCTGAGGTCAGCCAAGAAATGGGGGTAGTGATAACATGCAGCCCCAGCCAGTGCTACCCACAGTACCTCAGACCCACATCAGGCACCCAGGGTCCCCCAGACTGTGCGTTCTGCCTTCCTGGAACCTGATCTGGGACCCTGGGGTGTGATGCTGAACAGGTGATACAACTCTTTGGAGTTTAGGTGGGGGAAGAACGATAAGGGCAGGGGCCCTCTGCCTAGGAGCAAAACTGAAACAGAACCCACCACCAGGAAACGTGCCCCACTCCCCAGCAGCCACCAGTCCCTTCTCATTTCCCTGAAGGAGTGTTTGGCTGCCCCACTACTGTGGCCAATGTGGAGACGGTAGCTGTGTCCCCCACCATCTGCCGTCGTGGGGGTACCTGGTTTGCAAGCTTTGGCCGAGAACGCAACTCGGGTACCAAACTATTCAACATCTCTGGCCATGTCAACCACCCCTGCACGGTGGAAGAAGAGATGTCTGTGCCCCTGAAGGAGCTGATTGAGAAGCATGCTGGTGAGGCTGGGGCCCAGGGAGCCAGGGTGAGAGGGGCTTGGGAGCTGGGCTGGGTCTGGGTGCCGGACAAAGCTCCTAGCTCAGGACTAGGCAAGTATGCTAACCCTAGCCCTGACTGTCCTTTTGGGGTCTGACTTGGGGCCTCAGGGGGTGTCACAGGTGGCTGGGACAACCTCCTTGCTGTGATCCCTGGTGGCTCATCCACCCCACTGATCCCCAAGTCTGTGTGTGAGACGGTTCTGATGGACTTTGATGCACTGGTGCAGGCACAGACAGGCCTGGGCACGGCTGCAGTGATCGTCATGGACCGCTCGGTAAGGGCTGGCCTCATGCCCCATGCAGTCCTCCTCATGCCAGCCTGTTTGCTGTCCCTCCCTGGGGCTCTCTGAAAACCCTCTGGTGAGGTCTCAGGTCTCAGTTCTTGCAGCCTGAGATACCCAAGGGGTGGGAGAGGAAGAACACAAGGTGCTCTGCAGAGTGCCCTAAAGTCCAGGCGGTGCTGGGGCCCAGGGAGGCTAGAAAAGGCCAGAACTCGAACCTGCGTGGGCAGGCTGCTGCTGGGGGCTGAGGTCCAGGCTTCTGTCTGGCCTTGGGCACCTGCTTACTGCTGCTCATCTCCCAGACTGACATTGTGAAAGCCATTGCCCGCCTCATTGAGTTCTACAAGCACGAGAGCTGTGGCCAGTGTACCCCCTGCCGCGAAGGTGAGCATCTCATGCAGGCTGGGGTCTGCTTCCCATGGCTTCACGTGGTCTCCACCCCCATTCATGTGGCTTGCCTCCTTGAGTGCTGTCCCCTGTCCTGACTATGGGAGACCAGAAGTCCCCTCTTGGTGCTCTGGCTGCAGGTGTGGATTGGATGAACAAGGTGATGGCCCGCTTCGTGAAGGGTGATGCGCGGCCAGCTGAGATCGACTCCCTGTGGGAGATTAGCAAGCAGATAGAGGGCCACACCATTTGTGCTCTGGGCGATGGGGCTGCCTGGCCCGTGCAGGTACTCACTGCCCTGCTGGGTGGCTCTAGGTGAGCATGGTAAGAGCCCAGGGCTTGGGGATTTCTGGACTCTGCTTCACCCAGTGCCTCCCTCTACCCCTCTCTCAGGGTCTGATCCGCCACTTCCGGGTAGAGCTTGAAGATCGGATGCAGCGGTTTGCCCAGCAGCACCAGGTCCAACAGGCTGCCTCCTGAGCCCAGTGCCCTGGCCTGCTGTCTCGAATCCCTTTGTCTGGGATGCTAGGCATTAAAGCAAGTGCCCCCCACTCTCTTGTTGCAGCTTGTTGATGACTTTGCTCTTCACCCAGCCACACACCCCCTCATGGAGGCCTGTTACCAGACATGGTTGTGTCTTCCCTCCTTTTGTGTAGGAAGCAGGGTGGCGTGACATTTGAGAGGGCTGAGACTGGCCCGGCACAGGTCTCTGCAGTGTGGGAGACAGAACAGGCAGTCTGCTCTGTGAAGTGGTGGCCAGGAAGACAGGGCCCATAGCCAGAGAAAGGACAGGCTCTGGCCTGGCCAGAAGATATTTATTTTGGCTTCACAATTTGGAATGGTTGAAGGTAAAACTTGGGGGGTGGGAAAGGTAGAAGGTGGGTATAGCAGCTGGGGCAGCCCAAGCATTCCTGCCAACTCCAGGGTCATCCTGGCTGCGATGAGGAGAGGCCACAAGCCAGGCCCGGTAGCTAGTTGCCGAGCTGGGGAGCCACACCGTCCAGCGGGTGCCACAGCTCCAGGCGGCAGTCACTGCGGCCCAGGCACTCTCGCCAATGGTGCAGGCGCTCTCCACTGGCCTGGCTGCTCAGCTGCACCCCACCTGCAGGAGAGACAGGTTAGGAGCTGGCAGGGGCCCAGGGAGCTCCCCTGAGCATGCTACATTCCAGCTCACCGATAAAGTCATCAGCTGTGCCCAGGTCGTAGTCCCACACAGACACCAGTAGCGTCTTCTTGGCCAGCTCCTCACGAGGGCCTGCATAGAAGAATTCCTGCAGGGAGCGGACAGAAAGGAGTAGGTTGGTTCTTCACAACTTCCAAAACAGGCCCAGGCCAGGGCCATGCTTGGCTCACCTCATTGAACTCGGGGTTCAAGGTCTTCCTCCGAACACTGGTCTTGTATTTAGATTTCTTGCCCAAGTTTGGATGCAGGAAACTGCTAGGGAAAATGAGTGGATCAGGTGTGGCCCTGGAGAGGTGAGGATCAGCCACCTTGCCCTTACTGCCCACCTGTCCACCCTTTTACACTCACAGGCGGACGAAAGGATCCGAGTAGCCATTAGCATCCATGGGGGCCAGGTGGGCACAACGCAGCACACCCACCAGCAGGCCACCCCGCTGAGAGCTGTAGCATAGGGACAGCAGGATGCGCCCACGTTCCTCCCCAGCCACCTCGGCCTCCACTTCCTCCTGCAAGTGTAGGCTGCGGTCAGCCCCATCCAGGCCAAAGCCCACCCCCCACCAGTGTCCCAAGCCCTGCACATGAGAGCTCAAGCTGGCTACAGAGAAATCCAGGCAATGATTTAATTTCCGCAAACAGCTACTTGCCTGGGTTGGCTGTATCCTCTAAGGCCTGAGAAGGGGATGGGCTTATTGGTCAATTGAGCATGTCTTTATCATGGAAAGGAAGGGAACTGATGAGTCACAAGCATGCCAGGGCAATCGTAAGTGCCCATAACCACTCCCTGCAAGGCCAGCCTGGTTGCCATAGAAGCAGCTCTGGGAGGCTGTTCTTTACCTGGGGTCTAAGGAAGGACAGTTCTCTTCACCTTCAATGCTCATTCTCTTTGCCCTCTGTCCTGGGACCCAGATTCTGAACGTTCTTCACTACTCTCTGGAATGCTTGTGCCCCAACTCAGAAGATGCCTGGGAAGAATGTGCTCCCTCTTCCACACTTAGTGTAGAACCAGGCTGCAGGGCCCAGCCACCTTGTCACAGGCAATTCTCAGGAGCACTCTGAGCAGCTGTGTGCATCATAGTGTGGTGCATGGGGTCTGGGACAGGAGGTGGGTGGTACAGAATGTTCAGTGATATCCACTACCCCACTGCGGCCTCGTAGGCCTGGTTTACTGAATTGGCGTCTGCAGCAACTTCTGTCACTACTACAGGGCGAGCACCAGATCCTTTGTTCACAGAGTTGCTGGTGCAAGGCCTTCCTTTTCTGGGCCACAAGGCTTGTGGCCAGGTGTTTGGTCTCAGTTAGGGCCAAAGAAATGCTGCAGTCAACTTCAGCGCCTCCAAGCTGGTCTAGGACAACCAGGCCCAGGACTGGGAGTCACACAGGCCCCAGCAGCCAGGGAGCCCAATCCACTTGTTTTCTGTTTTCATCCCACCCACTCACCTCTGGCCAAAGTCAGATACCACTCTTTCAGCCTCTACCTCAGGGTTGTCAGGTCTCTGCTGGTTTGTCCCAAGGACCCTTGCTGACATGCTGCCCTGACAAGGGTGTCACATTCCCCTAGCTCAGCCACTGGGGCCCTGGCCATTCCTGGGGCCTAGGAGGGCTCAGAGCCCATGAAAAATATGGCCCCAAATTCTTCAAGCCCATCTGGGCTTGGATGCCTCCCCAGCCCACCTATGCCCTGCCAGACATAGTTCAGCCTGCTACCCCATCCCTGCTCAGTCTAGCTGGCCTACCTCATACAGGGACATGCCTCGGGCTGAGTCCAGGCTCTTGGGCCTCTTGGTCTGAAAAAGCAGAAAGGGTTGCCATCTCAGTCATGCACTGCCCAGGTGCCCCTGCCTGCTCCTCCCCCTTGGCTCCATTATAAGGCTTCGGCCACACAGCCCTACTTACCAACCTCCGCTTCTCCAGACAGATGTCAAAACTCCTGGCTCGATTGGGCACCAGCTTCTTCAGGGGAACCCGGAGCTCCCCCAGAGGAGGTGCCTGTCGGCGTCGTCGAAGCCTTGGGTCCTCGCACACACACAACCTGATGGCTTCCCGGGTTACACTTGGCCATACAGGCCCCATCCCCCAGCCCTGTGCCCCCCCCCCCCCCCGCCGTGGCCCCAGCCTGATCCTCACCGAAGGGTCTTTCGGCCAGCATCCTGGCGGGTGAAGCCATGATAGGTGAGTGTCTCCTCCCAGACAGGTCCCCTCGTGCCCCGAACGGTGTGGGTCCGAAGCTGGCTGGCCTAGGGGCCAGACAGGGTTGGGGATCAGCCACCCCCCTGCCTTTTTGATCCCATCAACTGAGATGTAGGCCCTGTGGGTAGGGGCAAAGCAGGGGTCCAAAGGGAAGCAACAGGGGCCTGGGTCTTGCCCTCACCTTGCTGGGTCCTGGCAGCAGATTGGCTTTGACGTAGGTATCCACAGAGCCTGAGGCTGGTGGCTTGAGACCCTGGGAACAGAGAGTGGGTGTGAGGTAGACCTGTGGCCCAGCCCTGGATCCCAGGGACCCCCAACCCTCATCCTCACCTTGGCCCTATGGGCTGTGCAGTGCAGGGCGCTGTTGTCCGCATCAAAGAGAAGTGTGAATTCGAGGGTCCCCAGGGCAGCTAAAGGCAGGTGGCAGCCACAGTCAGCCCTTGCTTTGGTTGACCTGGCCCCCATGAGAGAGTGCCTGCCCAGTCTATCCAATGGATGCTAGGCATGCCTTTGGCCCCATCCAGGGATGACCCCTTGGCCTCTCCCCTACTCACTGCTATCATCAGAGTCTGCCTCTGGTTCTGGGTCACGCTGCAGTTGGGGTGTGGAGCCGTTGGCTGGGGTTGCAGCTGGGAGCCAGTCAGGGGTGCGCAGCACGGGCTCAGCAAAAGGGTAGAAGTGGGGGAAGTAGTCAGAGATGAGGCGGATGGGCCGGATGGGGCCCGGGCTCACGTCGATGGCCATATGCTCCTGCATGCTCACCCGCGGCGGCCGCCGCCAGCCCTCTGGCGCCGTGGCCGCCATGAGGGCTCAGACATGGGGCGGGGAGGTCAGGGAAACCCGGGCGGACTGGGGACAGGACCACCGCACCTGGCCACTGAGACGGAGCGCAGAGGCATCGCAGGGATCTCCTGGGAGTCCTAGGACAGAGCACGGGATGCCGAGGTCATGGCGGGCAGGGCTAGGGCCCTAGCCTGGAGGGTCAGGCAGGTGTGGGAGGGACCCGGAATCCAGAGTCCTCCGCGCTTGGCTCCTCACCCGATGAGCGCTGCTGGCTTGGTCTGCAGCTGCTGGCGCTGGCTGTGCCCTTGAGGCCACAAAGCCCTGTGACTGAGGGGACCCGAAGAGTGTAACAGGCAGCAGGAGTGGGCGCAGAATCTGGAGCCCGCACCTTCCCATCCTCACCCTCAGCACTCTCTCCTGCCTCTGCCCCCCTGTTTCACACATTGTCAGACAGAGTTATTTTTACCCACATCATGTGGTCCTGCACCCAGATGAGGAGGCTGAAGGGCCAGAGGTGACAAACAAGGGTGCGGGTGGGTGCCTGGAAGTGAGGAACACGGGGGAGAAGGAGGTGGGGGTATGTGAGGAGGGAAGGAAGGTAGAGGGAGGAAGTAGGGGAGCTCAGGTGCATGTTGGGAGGAGGGGAGGGGCACATGGGAGTTGGGGGTTACAGGGAGGAGGCCCCCCCGCAATCTATGGCCCGGAAATCTAATCGCCTTTGAGGTGCAAGAACAGTTCAGCACCCTTCTACCTCTTTCCTGGCTTGGAATACAATCCTAACCGCTCTCAAGGGTGTCCCCTTGTTTCTCAACAAAGAGGGTCCCCTCGACCTCATGATGACCCTCAGTTTTGTGGGGCTCCCCTCCCCCCTCGTCTTCAGCTCTTCAGACCTTGCCCAGGGTACCTACTGCCTGGACTAGCCTTTCACCTGGCTTCCTGCCTCCTTTGGCCCCAGGTCACCCCTGCAACGGACCTCAGCTGGCTTTAACTTCCCAGCCTCCTTTCCCCTCTTTTCTTCCCAGTTTTCTTGTATTTTTTAAATTTTTAATTAAGAAATAGTAACTGTAGATATTTATGGGGCACAATGTGATGTTTTAATATAAGTGTACATTATAGAAATACTTTTTTTTGTTGTTTTGGTACCAGGGATCAAACTCGGGACCTTGTGCTTGCGAGGCAGGCGCCAGAACCACTGAGCTAAATCCCTGGCCCCCATTATAGAAATACTAAATTGGGCCGGGGATTTAGCTCAGTGGTTCCGCTGCCTGCCTTGCAAGTACAAGGACCCGAGTTCGATCCCCAGTACCAAAAAAATTTAAAAAAAAGAAATTCTAAATCAAGCTAACAAATCTACCCAGTGCTTTGACTACTTATTGCTTAGGGGTTAAGAACATTTAAAAAAAAATTTCAGTACCTGGGATTGAACCTCAGGTCTTTGCACTGAGGTACATCCTTTGCACTGAGGTACATCCCCAAAGATTTTTTTTTTTAATTTTGAGACAAGGTCTTGATAAATTGCTAAGCTGCCCAGGCTGGGCTCAAACTTGCAATTCCACTCTCCCAGAGTGTTAAGATTATAGGAATATACCACCATGCCCAATTTAAAATCTACCATTTTGATAGTGTTATTATTAACTATGGTAGCCATGCCACAGGTCACTAAAGTTCATTTCTCCTATAACTGAAACTTTGCACCCTTTTACTAACATTTCCCTTTCCCAATCTCCCCACCCCAGCCTCTGGTAACCACTTCTCTACCCTGGTTCTAGGAGTTCAACTTTCTTAGATCCCACACAAAAGCAAAGTCATGCAGTATATGTCTTTCTTGCCTGGCTTATTTCACTAAACATGTTGTCTTCCAACTTCATTCATGCTTTTGCAAATGACAGAATTTTCAAGGCTGAATAATACTCCGTTGTATGTGTAGCCCATATTTTCATTATCAGCTGATGAACACTGAGGTTGATTCCACATCTTGGCTTGAGAATAATGCTGCAATGAACAGCAGAGTACGGATACCTCTCTGACATACCGAATTTTATTCCTTCGAGTGTGTACCCAGAAGTGGGATTGCTGGATCATATAGCAGTTCTTTTAGTTTTTTAAGGACCCTCCATAGTGTTTTCCAAAAATGGATATACAATTTACATTTCCACCAACAGTATATGGGGTTTTTTCTTTTCTTGACATGCTCCAGACACTTCTCTTTCATCTTTTTTACTTATTTTGTAATGTAGAGAATTGGTCCTAGGGCCTTGTACACTCTAGACAGGCACTATACGTCTTTCACCTTTATTATTATTCTAAGGGTATGAGGTAAAAATCTCATGACTTTGATTTGCATTTCCCTGATAATTAGATGTTAAGCATTTTTTCATATATCTGTTTGCCATCTGTATGTCTTCTTTTGAGAAGTGTCTATTCAGCTCTTTTGCCTGTTTTTAAATTGGGTTTTCTCATCAATGAGTTCCTTGTATAATTCAGATATTAGTCCCTTACTGGATATATATGCCTTCAATATTTTCTCCCAATCTGGACTATGTCTCTTTACTATTGTTTCCTTTGTTGTGCAGGTTTTTTTTTTTTTAAAGCAATCTCATATTTTTGCTTTTCTTGTCTGCACTTTTGGGGACTTATAAAGGAAATCATTACCCACATCAACATCAGGAACAGATATTTCTTCTAGTAGTCTTGCCATTTCAAGCATTACATTGAGGCAGGCGCTGGAACCACTGAGCTAAATCCCCGGCCCTCAAGCATTACATTGAAGTCTTTAATGCATTTTGTATATAGTATGATCCTCAAGTATTCCTTGGGGATCAACTTTCTCTACTTTCAGTCCAGGGGGCTCACCCTCTTCCCCAGGTCTGTACCTGAGGCCCTGCCAAGTATCCTAAATCCAGCAGGCCACATGATGGTCTTAGGAAAGGGCATGTGACTAAGGCTGCTAACAAAGTACAATTCTGGGTTAGACTGCCTAACAGAGAAGCTGTTTCCTCTTGAAGAGATGGTGGTGCTGTGCCATCCTAGAGCTATTTTCCTTTCCTCATCTCTAACATCTCTGGACTCTACAACCCCCCGAGAGTGAGACCAGCACAGTGGAAGGTGGGGGGCGGGGCACAGTGGTGCTGGACCCCTGGATTCAGCCATGCCTGAAGCTAGTCATCTCTAGAGTTTGTAATGAACATTCTTCTTCAGATAAGGCTAGCTGGTGGGTGGAGTTTTCTATTGCTTGTCCTGGCTGATACCACCCAAGAAGTCTTCCCATACCACTATGTCAAGGTTGGTCCACCGCCCCTCAACTGTCTTAGAACCCTGCTCTTCCATAACTGATGTATAATTCTACTATTATCTGTGATTTATTAACATACAGTCATATTATTATCTGTATGACCTGGTCTAAGTTCTCCTCGACTGAGCATCCCCACCTCTGGAAGACAGCGCAGCATCTGCCTGGTGGCAACACTGTGTGGCATGCAGCAGGGGCTCATCATGTAGCTCTGGGGAGTGGCTTCACTAGACTCTTCTCTGGATCCCAAAGCCCAGCATGGAGGCATGTGGGGGGCCTTGCCCCCCCACTAGAACTCTTGAGTGCCTTTTACGGACATATCCGGGCCTGCTGCAAATCTACCCGGCAACAAGGAAGTAGCCCCAGTACCCTCCTCTTGCTCCTCCCCTCTAGCCCTACGGTATATATGTTGTAGCAGCTTCCACAATAAACGAGACTTGATCAGAAACCTGTCTTGTCTCCATCTCTCGTGTCCCCTGTCCTTTGTCATTCTCACCCCCCCTCTAGGGTCTCCGTTGACTTACCCGCGGGCCAGGACAGAGGCAGCCAGGCACAAAGGAGAGAGTGGAAGAAACAGATGGAGACCTGTACAGTCCAGCAATGAGAGGGTGGGCTTCCAAGCCTGAGAGGCCTAGTTCAAATCCCAGCTGGGGGTGGCCTAGGGCAAGGACTCTATCCATCCTGAGCTCCAGCCTTACCATCCAGGAACTGCACAAAGCTGTTGAGGGTGAAATGAAATGACTCCAAGTCCTGACACACAGGAAGTGCCCCTGCTGTGGGGAACAGTGTGACTGGCCAGAGAAGCCCCACCAGTGGCCTCAGGGTCTGCCCAAAGTCAGGGTTTCCGTAAAGAAGATACAGGAGCCTAGAATGATCAGACACTTTATTCATTCCTGGAGGGCAGACCTTCAGCCACTGGGCAGCCAAGGGCTGGTCAGGTGGGGTCGGTAGGTGTCAGGCGCTAGCAGCTGTAGGGTGAACTCAGTGATGACAGCTGTAAGTCCCCAGACACGGTGTGGACCATGCAGGAAGACAGGCAGTGTGTAGCTGAAGTGGCCACGCTGGCAAAAGTGGGTATAACCCTGATTCTGTGTCTTCAGCAGGTGTGCCAAGGGCAGCACAAACACCTCCTCCACCTGTGGGCAAGAGGCAGAGAGGGTGCACAGAGGACCAGCCTCTATCCTCCCCCAATGGGTCAGCCCAGTTCCCCAGTGTCTCCCCCACTCACCTCCTCGGGATTGGGCCTGAGGCTCTTCGGATCCAGCTGGCCCACGCTGGCAAGCACTGGTACCACAGTGGCCTTTGCCTGGGGTGGGAGGAGGGTGGGCAGTCAGGGAGACATGGGCTTTGGGGGCTGCAATAGGGAGTCTGAGAGGAAGACCCTACTTGCCATCCAGAGGCCTTTGATTCACCAGCCCGTCCTTGTCCTCACACCATCCATGCTGACTGACTCAGGGTCCTGAATGTACTAGGCCTGCTTATGCCTCTGGTCCTCTGCAGATGGTTCCCCACACTTAGGACCTCCTGCCCTTCCCTTTATTGCCCTAAAATCTCCCATTTGTCATTCAAGCCCAGGATCAATCCCTGCCTACCCTGTGAAGCTTTCCTCCATCCCTGTCCCCAGCTGAGCAGAACTGGCTTGCCCCTTTACCTGCAGCTACCTCCAGCCATTACTTCTCCCTGGGGTTGTGTGGGGATGAAGAACTGACCGACAAGCAGGTCCAGGACACTCCTCCACACTCCAAGTCTGTAGTAATGTGTGACCCCTTGTCCCCGAGGTTCTGGCTCCTGGGCCAGGGCAGGTACAGAGTGATGGATTCGGTGAGGATGGCCTGGGGCCTGGTGGCTCACCTGGTCATACACAGGCCGCATAATGCCCCACACGTGGTCCTTGGGCACTGCCAGGCCCAGCTCCTCCTGGGTCTCCCGCAGTGCTGTGTGTACCACGTCCTGGTCAGCAGGGTCACACTTGCCGCCTGGGAAACTGAACAGGCACAGGGAGTGTGGTCCTTGGGCTCTTGGAGAGGTTGGGGTATCAGCAGTGCCAGAAGGCTAGCGATCTCCCTAAGCATCAGCCTCTGCCCCTAGTTTGCTGTGAGGCCTGGAGGAAGCTATGTGGTGGGGCCGATTAATCTCCCTGAGCACTAGGGTAAGGGAGGCCTTGGGCACTGCAAGATATAAGGGTCTGGCAGCAGGGGCAAGAAGATCCTGGGGCTCAGATGCCCAGATTCTGCCCATGATGGCCTAGTGGTGTTGACACTGATCCTAGGGTGTCTTCAATTCCCGCTGAGGTCGGAGCTAAGGCGGCCTCAAATTCGTCCTGGGCTCCGGACTTGACTCTCTCTTTAGCCGTCGGTAGGGGGCGGAGTCCTGGCTTTTCAGAGAGGGGAAACAGCTCAGAGAGGAGTACCAAGCACCTCAAGATAGTGCGGGCCAGGACCTCGTGCCTGGGGAGGGGCGCAAAGGTCGCTGAGTCCTCGCCGCAGCCGTGGGCTCTCGGGTTCTCCCCAGACCCACTCAGAGACGGAAACTGAGGCTCAGCGGGGCTAAGTGCCTTGCCCAAGGTCCCCGCCGTCTCCGGGGCTCGGCGGCCTCCCGTAGAGGGGAGGGGCTCCCGGCCGGTGTACCTGACGTCCCCTTTGTGCCTTCCGGCCAGGCGACTGGAGCGCAGCGTAAACAGCAGCGCCGGGACGCCGCGCACTAGGCATAGCGGCACGAGCACTGCGGCCATCGCGGGCCGAGAGCGGAACCGGGCCGTGGTCTCGGTCAACAGTTGCCGACAGCGCTGCTCGCCCTCCGCGGACAGAGACTCAAGCAGCATGCCCGCACGCAGCGGGGCACCAAGGCCTTCGGCCGGGTGAGGGAGGGGCCCCGAGCCCTAGGCGGTCGGGGGAGGGGCCGGAGGAACTGCAGAAGGGGCGGGGCCTCGTGGGAGAACGGGGTGGGGCTGGAGCCGGAGAGACTGAGGGCAGCGGGGGAGCCGGAATAGGGCGTTACTGAGCGTGGCCCGGAAATTTTACTCCCAGAGGCCGGGGCGTGGCTTCGCAGTTTGGCGGGGGCGTGGCCGGAAGGGGCGTGGTGAGGTAGCCAGAGTTTCGGCGGAGGCTTGGCCTGGGGGAGAACACTGGAGCGGGGCGTGGAGGGCCTTCCTTGAACACTTGGACCAGATGCAGCCTTGCAACCGGGCTCAGCCCTGCTGACCGCCAGGTTGAGGAGTTAGGGTATCTGGTACCCTCGCCCCCACGGATGTCCGTCCTTCGCTCAAGAGCTTCATAGGAAGAGCTCCGGGAAGTGCAGAGTCCAGACGAGTAGGGCCGCTGGGTGGCACGTGCATCCCCCAGTCTTCTCCCACCAGGCTTCATCAGACGCACCCCAGCCACAGGCCGCCCAGAACTCTTCTCTCCTTCCCTGAGTCTTGATGAGATCCTCAAATCTTTACTCTCATCCCAACCCTGGCCTCTGTGATCATTGCCTGTCGTGGTCCTACACCTCTTGAGGACCAGATGGCCCCAGCCTTGCTCACAGCACTTGGACATGGAATGGCAAATGCCAGCCACCATACTTTGCAGTGTGACTTTGAGCAGGTTGTGTGCCTCTTTAGGCCACAGTTTCAGTCCTTATCTGGGCACTTAAAACGAGAACCCCAGCTTCCTTCATAGGGTTTAGTTCAGCTCTGCCACTTGGCTGGCGTTACCACCTTTACTATCACTGGGTTCCCAGGAATGTGGGAGCCCTTGGACAGAGCTTTTTGATGAATACAGAGCTGGTTTAGAGACTCAGGTCTAGGAGTTACTGAGGACAGAAGTGTTTTGACCACTCATGCCATATGGTTTAATGCTGAGGAGAAGGGAGAGGTAAAACTGGGTTTGGAAGGATCATACCCAAGGCAGGAGGGGAAGGATTCCCAGTTGTAGGGGTGGGAGGTAGGAGGCCTGGTTCCAATCCTGGGACTGTCTCAGTTTTGCTGTGACTGGGCAGGTAGCCTTGCTCTGAGGGCTTCCAGCTGCTTTGCTCTCTTTGGGTGTAGAGGCTGTTTCATGGGTTGAGGGTCCAGAGTAGGAAGGCTTCCACAGGGCTTCTGCCATCACTGAGAGTCCTGCCCAGGCCCCAGGCATATGGTAGTAGAGGATAGGATCCCCAGCCCAGTTGAGAGGGTGAGGCCTCCCTGATTCCCATCAGCCCGGATGTTGGGGATAGAGTACGGTGCTGGTCGGGTCCTTGGGATCCCAAGGTGGCTTGGGGCTCCAGGGTATGGGGCCCGGTAAGCAAGGGGCCTGTAGGTGGCTGGGGCTGGCAGGGCCTCAGTGGGAGGCAGCAGCTGTTGGTGGAGCCGGGCAGGTGTCCTGGAGGTGGAGGCTGAAGTTTTGTCGAGGTCTGAGGAAGGAAATGGTCTCAGCTCATATCTTCAGCCCTCATCCCAGACTTGCTCTGTCCCCTTTCCTGCCACTGTGGTCCTGAGTTGCCTGTCTTGGCCTACCTTAGCCTTTACCCTTTTTTCTCTACCTGGAATTTCTTCCCCACCTCCCTTCCAAATTCTTCCCAGTTTTCCAAGGCCCAGCTGGGAAGCACCTCCTCCAGGCAGCCCACCTGGCACCCCCCGCTTTGCTCTCAGCACCTGGTCTCTGCCTTGTTCTCTCTCCTCTGGGTCTCATATTGTCTTAGGAATCTCTGCCTCCCTGTCCATGTCCACAGAGGTGCCCAGTGGGCTTGCTGATCATGCTGAACCCTTTCCTGACTTCCTGGCAGCCCTATAGCTCTGCCCACTATGTCTGGGCTGGGGCCTTTACCTTTGTTCTGCTCTTTGGGGCCCTTCAGCAGGCAGGGACTGAGACTGCTGTGACTCTGGGTTGGGATGTGGAGTAGGGGCTGTGGGGCCACAGGCCTGAAGATGGGACAAATAGGAAGAGGGGCAGAGAATCAAGATGAAGAGCTCAGCCCAGGGGTGATGGTCAGAGTCAGATGGTGGGACCCCAGCACAAATCAGAGGGTGCGATCCTACAACAAGGTGAGGGGTCGAGGCCTTAAGAAATGTCTGGGGTAGGGATGAGAGGCTGAAGTTAGGGCAGCTGAATGGAACATCAGGAGCCAGACAATACCAGGAGTCCAGGTCACTCTCTCTGAAGCCCTTGGCAAAAGGGTTGCTGGCAATTTTCAGCTGGGTGATCTATAGAGAGAAAAGGCAGTTATAGGCTGGCCCTGAGCCAGTGAGGGGTTGTGGGGCCCAGAGTCAGCCACTCTATCCACCTGGGGCCCAGATCCCTTGGCCTGGGAACTCTGGAGCCAGTGGACGGGAAGGCAGGGGAATGCCTGGGGCCAATGCCCAGGGAGACAGGAAAGGTGAGTGTCTGTGGTTTGTGGAGGCTAAAAACCTCAGGCCTCAGTCTCCACCCTTGTGAAATTGCCTGGTAGCTGGTGCCTCCTAAGCCAGACCCACCCGGTGGTTCTGATAGGCCGTCACGGCTGTGAACTGGGTCTCCGTGAAGATGAAGGACTTGAAGTTCTCCTGGGCATAGCGCTCGCTATCCTTGCGTGGGTCCACGAAGACCACGTGGAAACGGGGCTGGTAGCGGTGCATGGAGTTGAGAATGATCTGCAGGAGGGGCAGAGCTGTATGCAGAGGGCGGGGCCACAGCCAACCCTCCTGAACTTGGGTCTGAGCCTCTTTGTGTTCGAGCGGCCTTGTCTACTGTCACTCATGGTCCACCTCTCAGCTTTACCTTCAGAACTGTTCAGAATCTGACCACCTCTCCACCACTGCCTCCACACCAGCCAGCCACTGTCATCTTTCCTGAGTTCCTCAACTGATCTCTCGGCCTCCACCTTGACCCTCTACCCACACAGCCCCAGCAGAGTACATCATAGAGCTCCCCTGGTCCACACCCACCCTACAGAGAAGGAAAGCCCACCCTCTCCTTGGGCAACGCCCTGCACAATCAGCCCTGGGTGTGGCTCTCTCCTTCCACTTCCCCTTCTTGCTGCACTGCAGCCACACAGGCAGCTCCTTATGGTTCCTCCAACCCACCCTCTAGTCACTAGCCTCAGGGCCTTTGCACTTGCTGTCCCCTGCACCTAAGCAGCCCCCCCTCTCATATGCATAGATTCCCTCTCTTCCTCACTTCCTCAGGTCTCAGTTCAAATAATGCCTCACCTGCCTGTCTCTGCCCACACCCCTGGCTCCTGTTTCTCTTTATCATTTATCACTGTCTGTGACTGCATTTAGTGTCTGCTGGGCTTCTGGCTTACCATCTGCCCTTGACCCCAGATGTGAGCCTGGCAAGGAATCTATCTGATAAAGTGTCAGTGGTGCTGTATTCTGGCACCTACAAGCCTGGCCTATTGCAGGCCTTCCATACAGTGCCCTCCCTGTGCCCTGAGAGAAAGATCCCCTAACCCTAGCCCACTTCCCACCTGCCTGGACAGTTCTGTGTGTCATCCAGCCCCTAGCCAGGTGAGCTTGAATGTCAGCAGCAGGCAGGGGTACTGGATGCCATGGCCACTGGGCACCACCAAAGCCCAGGCCAGCACCAGCTCTAGGCTTTATCCCCATCAGGACCCGGAGCCTCCACCCTCTGCCCAGCTCAGCCCCTCCCACCACAGCCCAGGCCTCACGTGGCCATTGTCATCCAGGAGGTTGTTGGTCAGCTTGAGCTTGTCAAAAGACACAATCTGGCGCATCCATTGGGCACCCTTGGCCGGTGAGTCGGGGTGGAAGTGCACGCGGCCGGGCGTGGCCGGGTCAGCCTTGCCTGCCACCAGCCAGGCCGAGCTGTGGAAGGCATACCTGGGAGCAGAGAGAGGTGTTCAGGGCTGCCCCCACCCATGCCAAGCCCCACCACTACTGCTGGGCAAAGGTGGTGGCACCCCACCACTACCCACCTGGCCCAGAGGGCATCTTGCAGATCAGGAGCCAAGCCTCAGAATACTGTCAGCCCTGAATTCCCTGTGGCATACCTCACTGGCAGGAGTCACGATAACCCCTGCTGTCCTGGGCTAGACCTCTCTGCCTGTCTCAGGCTAGCCCGTTGCCCCGAATTGGGCTTCCCTCATACCAGTAGGCTGTTGCCCTATGGATCTAATTCCTGTTCCGAGGGCCCCAAATCTGCATGCACTATACCCTAGCAGGCCCAGAC
Organism: Heterocephalus glaber; assembly: GCF_000247695.1. The sequence continues at coordinate 18,920,044 of NW_004624767.1, read as the reverse complement.
CTGTATCTCTTGTCATCCAATGGGATGAAGTCCATGAGCAGGGCATAGTCGGCCAGCGTGTCCATGCCCAGAATCTTCACCTGGAAGGTGGGGAACATTCTCCTGCAGGACGGAGGCGCTTGGTAGCCCCAATGAGTAGCGCTCAGTAGCCCCCAGCCCTGGCCCCCTGCTCTGCTCATTGCCCATGGCTATACCTGCCTGCCTTGGTGACAATCATCTCGGTGCCCAGCTGGTTGAATTCCTCCCACAGAGGCTTCATCTCTAGCTGAACCGTCACTCCGGACACACGTGGGTTTTTGGGGCTCTGGCCAGGGGCCTCAGCCACGGCTTGGGCCTCTGAGGATCTGCAGCAGGAGCCTGATGGGAATGGTGTCCCCAGCGGGGGCTCCCAGTTGGAGCCAGTCACAGGGAGGGAGTAGATCTCTGAGGGCGCAAGCACACTCAGGCCAGCAGACAGGAAGGCTGTGGGGAGAGGGTATAGTGTGGGCCCCACTGCCCTGCTCACCCCAGTCATCACCAGCCAGCCTGCATCCTCAGGTTGTTCCCACGCACCTCTTCCTTCGGGAAGCTCTCCCTACCTGCTTAGCTTGTGTCCCAGCATCCCCCAGTCAGCATCGCTTGGTGAGATCAAGGTTCATTTTAAAGCTTTCCACCAGCAAGCTCCTGGAGAGTGGAGGCAGAACCTGTCTTTCCCCCTAGGGGAATTTGTGAGCCATCCTGTGGCTCTGTGGCCTAAGGCAAATTGTTTTGCTTCCTGGAGCCTCAGTTTCCACACCTGTCAAAAGGGGTTCTCCAGACTGCCTGATGGGGCCAAAGTGAGGATTCTTGATGACACAGGCCTGGAGCACAGTAGGCCCTTCGTAAACAACACCTGTTATAGACGATGCATGTGTGGGGCTGCAGGGAGTGGGAAGGGTGACTTTCCAAGCTCCACGGAGCCCCCACTCCTGGTGCTGCTTAAGCAGAGCCAAGTGGAGGGGAGACCCCATTCATCCCAAGTGCCCTGCTCCACATGTCGGAAATGTGCCTGGATCCTGCCTCCAGAAACCTAACATCTTTCCCTCCCATTTCTTCACTTTTTCCTACAGATCCTGTCTTGATGTGCAATCTGGACAGAATCCAGGCCACAATAAGAGCATTTTACACAAATCAAAATGACTATTTAGAAAAAAAAAGAAAACCCAAATTAACAAATGGTGAAGATGTGGGGAAATTGGAACCCTTATGTGCTGTCGGTGGAAATGTAAAATGGTGCAGCCACTGTGGAAGCAAGTCCTTAAAAAATGAAAAGAGATTAGGCAGGGGAGATTGAGGCAGGAAGGTGGAGAGTCCGAGGCCAGCCTGGGCAATTTAGTGACTTAGATCCTGTCCAAAAATTAAAAAATAAAAAGGGCTGGAGATGTAGTTCAGTGGTAGAATGCACCTGGGTTTGACTCCCAGTACTAAAGAAACAAAGATTACCATATGATTCAGCAATTCCACTTCTGAATCTATACCCAAAAGATTGAAAGTAGGAACTGAAACAAAGATATTTGTAAACCCATGTTCAGAGCAGCATTATTTGAAAAGCCAAAATGTAGAAGCAACCTGTGTCCACTAACAGATGAATGGATAAATAAAATGTGGTGTAGACATTCAGTGGAACATTATTCACCCTTAAAAGGAGGGATGTTCTGACATGCAACATGGAGGAGTTGAGAAAACATTATGCTAAGTGAAAAAAGCCAGACACAAAAGGGCGAGTACTGTAGGATTCTACTCTAAGGGGTACTCAGAGAGGTCAAGTTCATAGAAACAGAAAGTAGGAAGAAATGGAGAGGTGCTCATACAGAGTTTCAGTCTGGCAACATACAAAATGTTCTGGAGATGATGGTTGCACAACAATGTGAATGTACTTAATGCCACTAAGCTCCAAGCCTAAAAATAGTTAAAATGGTAAATTTTCTTACCTATATTTTACCACGACCTGAAATTTTAAAAGGGAAAAGAACTGAAAAATAGAACTATTCGCTCATAGTGCCTCAGGAGGGACTGAGGACCTGGTGGGGCCATAGAACCCACAGAGGCCAGGAGTCAGGGGCCAAGGTTTGTATTTCCAGCAGTCCTCCGACTGAGTGGCTATGAAGCATTTATATGACCATAAAACCATGGGATCCCTGAGCAGAGGGGGGACATCAGATGCTGGGACAGGTGGATGAGCTGGCAAACAGAGGGTAGAGGGAGATTCCTGGGAGGCACTGTGGCTAATGAGGTACCAGAGGCAGTTCCTGGCCAGAGCTGGCACTAAGTAGGTGCCTCCTGAGTGTGTGGGGTCCAGGGCTTGGGGCCATGTCCTCAGCAGTCCTGAGACCCATGGGTGAGAAGTGGCACCTCACTAAAGCCCTGGGATGTCTGCAGTGTGGAGGAGGGAAGGGCCTCTGAAGAGGACAGGCCATGTCCAGGTCCGAGGACCCTGGAACAAGATGGCTGGATGGGCTGATGGCCCGACTACCTACGGCCAGTTGCTTGGCTGCCCATGCCAGCCCTTAGGGTCCCTGTAGATGGGTCCCAAGGCAGAAATGCTCATGGCCTCCCCTGGTCTGGGAGCTTTGCAGGTGGTCACTGGCCCCAAATTTTCTATGGGTCACCCTCTGCCATTCCAGTCAATGTGTTGCCCCTCAGCACTCTCAGGAACTCTGGGGAGGGGAGTGCTCTCTGCTTGAAACTAGAAGCCAGTGCAGAGTTCACAATTTTCAGGGAAATGGAGCACCAGGTCTGGAAGGGAAGTTACAGGATTCTTGTCCAGCCCCCATTCTGATGCTCAAGGGGCTGAGGTCAGCGAGGGCAAGGGACAGGTACATCCCACACAAGCCTGATGAGGCTCTCACCTTCCAGAAGTGGCTCGGCTGCCCCAGCTCCTGGCAACCCCATAATTGTACCGAAGATACTGCAAGTCCATCTGAGACCACAGCCTGGGGAGCCCCTGCCCCACCCTCTTGCCTCAGTCCTAGTCCCTGCTCTGCCCCACCCACCCTGGAGTCTGAGCCCATCCATGAGGCTGCCTCTGCTACCCGAACCATACCTGCCATGGGGACAGCCTGGATGTCCACCTCCTGGAGAAAACCTCTCAGCTGGGGCAGGAGTACAGCTGCCACCCGAGGGGCCCCGCCTGCCAGGAGGGGTGATTAGCTACTCCTGGTCTGGTGGTCCCCAGCACCTCGGCTCAGCTTTCAGGCAAATACAGTCTTCAGTCTCTGCAGGACTGTCCTTTCCTTCTTGATCACCCTCTGTCCACGTCCAATGGCTGAGGTTCTCCCACTGAAGCTGGGCACCTGGTCTTTGAAGGTGAGATCCTGGGCCTGGGATGTGCAGGACCTTCTCCAAACCACCTTCAGACTGCAGTGTCTGAGGCTGGGCCACCAGCTGGGCTGGTCCAGTTCCAGGGCGGGCTCATATGGAAGGGGGGCAGGTGGGAAGGTTCTGACGTTGCAAAGCCCCCCTCCCTCCCTCCTTGTCTCCCTCCCCAGCTTCCTCCCTTCCCAGCTGAGAACCCCCCAGCCATTCCTGATCAATGGGCCCAGGCACAAGTGGGGGTGGGGTCCCCATGTTGAGGACTGGCTGGATGTCCAGTGGGGCCCAGGCCTGGCTGGCTGGAGGGGCTGGGGCTGATGAGGCCTTAGGGAGATTGGGAGGCAGCAGTAGTGGCAGCAGATGAAGGCTGAATGGCAGAGGCGGGGCACTCCCTCTAAGACCCAGACTCCTGGACTAGGCTTGGCAGTGGGGCCTGAGGGTGTGATGGGGGGAGGGGAGGGGTGCAGGAAACACAGGATCAGCAACAGCGATAGCAGACTGCAGGGCCCCCAGACCAGGCAGAAGGGAATTCAGGCTCTTCTGAAGCTCAGCCCCATGAACAAGGCGATAATGGCTGGTCCCTGGCAGTCAGTCCCTCTGCCTCAGTTTCCCTGACTAACCTCAGTGTGTAATCTCTTCTGCCTGAGGTGGTCCAGCCCAGCCTGGGGAGCAGTAAGCCCTCCCCATCTGGAGCAGGGGGCAGTGTCCTCTGGTGATGGTCCTCCTGTAGCCACCACAAGGGTGTGAGTGGAGACTCTGAGTTGACCCAGGTGAGAGAGCTTGGGTGAGCATCACTTTGTCCACTGTCCCTGTCCAGCCTGACTGAGCACCTTCTCCAGGCTGCCCCCATCTGTCCTGAAGCCAAGCATTTGGGAGACAGGGAGAGTAGAGTGCCCCCTAAGCCAGTGCTGGTCCTTTGGTTGAGGTTGGGGGTGCTTTTGGACCTGGCTGGACCGTCCCTGCTTAGTCTGGGAGGGAGCATCCCAGGCCAGGCTGGGTATGCTCAATGGGGATTCCCTATGCCAGCTCTCCCTTGAGAGGCTGAGATGTCTGTAAAGGGCACACCGAAGGGTGATCATGATGCTCCAGGGCCTCCCAGGGCCTCAGGCTGGGCAGTCCCTCTCCTCCCTGTGGCTCAGCCCCCCTTGTTCCAGACTGGTATCTGCAGAGCTGGGAAGATCCCACAAAGAGAGTGGGCTGGCCCAGGGGGAAGAGAGTGGACTGCTGCATAGACCCACGCACAGCTACCTGGAACTCTGTACAAGAGGAGCAGCCCAGCAGCTCCCAGGGCCACCAATGAAGTGTGGCCATGCCACCTGGCCCCAGGATTCCCAGTGTGGTGGGTAGGGAATGGGAGAGATGATAGAGGGACTGGGATTCTTCCCATTCTCGGTGGCTCCTCTTCAGCCCAGATACGAGGGTGGGCAGCCTGGGGTGCTCTTGGCTCCTGCTAGGTGTGGGCACGCCTTCAGTCTGTGTGATGGGAAACGTCCTCACACATGTGGGCCCCCCCCTTGCCTGCCTTTTCTGCCACAGGCACCTCCTGGCCCCCTGCCCCTCATCCATCTTGCCTGCCAGCCTGTCCCTGGTGCCCCAGCATCCTTCACACCTTTTCATCTCGCTGCTCAATACCAGGAGGCAGTGGTGTAGCAGCTATGGCCGCAGGGAGATGGATGGCCAGGCGGGGAGTGCGGGGGGCCGGAGGAGCGACACTCTGAGAGGGTGGAGCTCTGGGCCCTGCATCGCTGGCTGTTGAATTGCACCTCTGCCCGGCATGGTATTGCTCTGGCCAGGCCTCATCCTGACCTGCCTTGTTTGTGGGTGCCTTGTAGGGACCTGGGTGAGAACAGAGGGGACCCTGTGCCAGCTCCTACCTCTGACACTAGAGGGAGGCCTGGTGGAGGTTATGGGAGGAGCATTGGCTTCCCCATTAGGACATCCCTCTGCTCCCACCCTGGGCACCTTCTCTGGGTGCTCCGGCAGCAGGACAGCTTTCTGGGTGTCCCCATCCCCAGCCCTGAGTCCCCCTGAACCACTGTGGCATGGGACCTAGTAAGCACTGGGAAATACACATCTGGGCTGTTTGTGCATTCACACAGAGCCCCTCAGAAGAGCACCCAAGGCACTAGGGATCGAACAGGCACTCTGGGTAGGCACGGGCACAGACATGCACACTGACGAACACGTGGGCACATCTCTGCCCCCACACCCATCTGGCCCAGGACTGTATGACATGAGGCCTTCTGAGTTGTGGGTACCTCTGGAAGCCCCTCTGCTGGGACTAGGACAGTCCCCTCTGGGTTCTCAGTACAACATGGGATCTCCCCCGAGGCATGTGTGGACAGCTGTGGGCACAGAGACAGCCACAATGGTCCCAGGACACACAGCATGTGTGGCTAGACCTGCCCCAGGCCCTGTGATTAATCCTCCTTCCCTCCATCCACTTTCCTAGCCAGAGGGGCTAGGCATGACAGAGGACATGAACCATGGGCCCCTGGTCATTTCCCATTTTATAATGGGGAACTGAAACCTGGCATTGGGCGGCCTGACAAGGAACATGGTGCATAGGCCCCTGGGCTCAGCCCTGTGCCGCAGCACCCACTTCTCAGATGGGAAACCTGAGGCCAGGTAGGTGTGGCTAGGTTAGTGGGGTGGGAACGGGGGTCAGCCCAGGCAAGGCAGGTATTGAGACCAGGAGCTTCTCTGACTTCATGAAGGCAATGTTCTTCTCATAGTAGGCAGCCTCGTTAATGAACACGGGATACACGGTGGAGTCCCCTTTGTAGAGCACATCCTCGCCACTGAACATCTGGAACACGGGTGTACCAGGCCGCAGAGGTTCAAAGTCCCGGTCCTGGGAAGAAAGCCAAGGCCAAGGTTAATGGGGCCAAGGTGCTCCGCCTAGGCTGGGGAGCAGGAGCACAAGCCCAGCTAGTGGCACCCAAGAGATGACCACTCTTTCACAGCCTTGCCGACCCAGGCTTTACTTCCTTGATCCATGCGACAAGGAGTCTGGTGACATGACAACTTGTTCTACATCTAGAAATGGAGACATCAGACACTTTGGAAAGACAGTTGTCATTGTAGAAGTGTAGCCTAATGGTTACGAGGATAGGAATTTCAGTGCTCTGAGCCTGGGTTCAAATTCTTATTAGCTGTGTAACCTTGAACAAGTTATTTCACTTCTGTGTTCCTCATCCTCCTTGTCTGTAAAACAGGGATAATTTCTCCTATCATTCTGAGATCTAAACTAAGCAGGTTAATAATGCTTACAATGTACTGGAAACACAGTCCGATACTGTCAGGTGACAAATAGAGTTATTTTTAAAATCTAGTGCTATCACTTCATTTTCTTTTTTGTTTTTGAAATAGGTCTCCCTATTTATTCCAGGCTGTCCTCAAGTCAGTTGCTCACTCTGGTCTCAAACTTATGATCCTCCTGCCTCAGCCTCCCAAATGCTGAGATCACAAGCATGTGCCCCCACACCCAGCTATTTTCTCCTGTTTTAAAAAAGTATTTTATTGGGCCAGGGATTTGGCTTAGTGGTTCTGCCGCTTGCCTTGCAAGCGTAAAGACCCAAGTTCAATCCCTGGTACCAAAAAAAAAAAGTATTTTATTGAAAGCATGAGCACTGCTTCTTTGTAAATCCCTGTTCCCTTCAAACTGATTAGATCATGATAGTGATACTTACTACGGTTACAAGTTCGAGTCACTGCAAAATAATGCTATTTAAAGGTTGATGTAATTAAGATAATTGATGAATCATATCTTTTTGACATTTATGAAAATTATATTTTCTTTGTGTATTATCTAAAATTTGTCTGTAATGTATGCTGTTATTTATATATTTGCACAATACCCTGTATGATAAAACTGCGCTTGTATTTGTGTCATCACTTTAGCTTAACACACACACATGCACACAAATTCCCTGCAATTAATGTCTGCTTATAGCTAGAGTAAACTCATTAGCTTATAAATTTAGAGCTGCTAACTGCCTTGCAAGGAAAGAATGGTCTCTCAGTGAAGCTTAACATTGATTTGTGATTAATCATTTTAGTGATTCATCCTTGATCACAGTACAACAAAAATGTCATGCTTGCTCAGTAGTATTAACTCCATTTATCTCATGTGCATTCATAAAACTGCCTTGTCATCTATATGTCTGAATAATACACTTATTAAAAGACCCTCCCAAAAAAGCGCCCCCCAAATACTGTCAAGTGTCACTTAATGATGGGGTTAGTTCCAGAAATGTGCTGCTAGATGAGTTTGTCATTGTGAAACCGTCACAGAGGGCTCTTACATAAACTAAGATAGGGCCGGGGATTTAGCTCAGTGGTTCCGCCGCCTGTCTCGCAAGTGCAAGGACCCAAGTTCGATCCCCGGTACAAAAAAACAAAACAAAAAAACCCCATAAACTAAGATGGCTATACTGCCACTGAAATGTTATCCAAACAACTGCTTAGTGTTCTGAATTTGGCAGTATTGGAAATTGAACCCAGGGCCTTCTCACTAAGCAACATCCACAGCCTTTTTTAAATTTTGAGACAGAATTTCTCTAAGTTTCCCAGGCTGACCTTGAACTTTTGACCCTCCTGCCTCAATTTCCCCAAGTAACAGGTGTACCCCACCACACCCGGCTCTACACGCTTGTACTAAATGACCACTAACATCTGCAAAGTAGATGGGTAGAGCTGGCTTAAGACCCTCCACCCCTTAACACTGAAAGGATGGTGTCCCTACCCCAGAATGTCATTCCAAGTAAGAGATCACCTCAAAATAAAACTTGCAGGGAATAGAGGCTCTGGAACTACACAAGACGCTGTTCAACAGGGACCCTGGTGTGGCAGCAAACAAAGTAGCAGCTGGCAGTTGCCAGGTCTCAGCCATTGAGCCTCTGCTCCACATCTCCTTCCTCCCCTGTTGCTGGAAGCTGAGGAGCCAAGGGGACTGTGAGGGTTGTTGTGGCCCCCAGTGCTGGGCCTGAGTGTGCAAGTCCCAGAAAAGACAAGAAAGGGTCTGGGGCCAGCACCCTGTTCTGCTCTGGTTTCTGAGGGCCAAGGAGCCTCCCTCGGCCTGGTTTCCCAAGCGGCGGCCCCAGAACCTCTCCACACCCACGCACCTGGAGCTGGGGATGTACCATGCCAGCCAGGTCTCCGTCCTCCGTGTGTGGAAAGTCCTCGCAGCCCAAGAATCTGTAGACTTCCATCTCAAAGGCCGGAAAGGCTGTGCCTGTATGGGAGGCCAAGGTGACAGCCCTTACCTCCCTCGGAGCCAGCCCTCTCCTCTGGACCTCAGTTTCCCTGCCTCAGAGTCTCACCCTGGTTGAAGAGCTCGATGAAGTCTAGAGAAGAGGCCACCAGGGATCTCATCTGGGAGAAAAGGTCTGCCCGAAGCACGCCCTGAGCCTGGGGGCCCAGCTCCAGGGCTATGAGAGGAGAGAGGTCTCATAGGATTCCCAGGGGTTTGCAAGCCCCAGGTTGAGGCTCCACCTCTGGGAGACTCCGCCCCCTGGCCCCTACCACGTTTCCTGACCCTTGGCCCCACCTCCTGGACCATGGCCCTGCCCCCTTCATCCCGACCTCGTCCACTTCCCAGAGCCCTTAGCTCACTCATTCCGTGTTTGGCCACAGAGTCCAGGCTGTATGTTTCGTCCTGGGACAGCTGGTACACGAGGACCCGGGAGGGCAGCTTGGGGTTCTTCAGCTGGGGATGGAAGGGGCAAATCAGGAACCCGTGCCTTGGGAGAGGAAACTGAGGCAGGGCAGAGCAGCATCAAGGAAGCACTGGATACTACCTGCTCTGACCCAGCCAAAGGCCTGGAGTACCTGCAGGTAGCGTTCCTGGGATTGATCCCCAGGGGAAAATAGGCTAGGGAAAGGGAGCAGTGTGGCCTGGGCTAGGTCCCCTCTACCCGCTTCCCCAGCTGCCCTCTTTCTGCCCTGTGCAAGGCTGGAACCACCTGTAGGTGGTGGCACAAATGTATGGCAAAGACGTCTGTGGCTTTCGTGATGAAGCAGGTGCCCATGTTGGCTGTGGTGTTGTGCAGATCAAGGAGAAAGTCGAAGGCCTGGCTGGAGCTTTTTGGCCCCAGCAGCTGGTTCAGCTCCCGGGCTCTTGTCACCTCGTACGGCTCATCCGGAGTGGCCTTGGAACTGTGGGGTAGGAGGGGGGATGTAGCTCAGTAGTCTCAAGCAGTCTGCAGTGGCTTGACTGGAGAAGGGACAGCCTCGAGCAGCTGGCAGGAGATACTTAGCACAGCCCAGGGGCTCCTCCTCCACCCGGGTGGCTCTGACCTCCTCCTCGGCTTCCTGCTTCCCCATGAAGTGCCAACCCTGCCACCCACCCTTTGTCCTCCATTTGCTCTCGCTCCAGCCACTCCTCCCAGGCACCATAGCTTCTACTCACCTTTTGGGGCTTGGCTGAGACACCACCTCCTCCAGGAAGTCTTCCCTGGCTGCTGGTGACCCTGCTACATGCTGTATGTAGTTCCCCCACCCCCACACTTAGCCTCCTGGGCTGTGATTGCTGAGCTCTTCCTGTGTCCCCCAGCAAGTTGAGGCCAACACCTTGGTGCTACTCCCCATTGTCCCACATACTAGCCGGGGGCCTGGCTGGAGGTGGGGCCCATGTATAGGCCCTGAAGGAGGCATAGGCAGGAACTGGGGCAGAAGGCTGATAAACACAGCCTATGAGGCTGATCTGAAGGCACCTTGGGGTCTGGGAAACCCAGAGGGGCCTTGACTCAGCCTACAGTCAGGGAGGGCATCCTAGAGGAGGTGTCATTGATCTGGACTTCACTAAAGTGAAGAGGGAGGGCCAAGTAGTACAGGCAGAGAGGAAGAGAGAGCGCAGGGTGGGGGTGGGGCATCGCCTGGACAGCAGCTGGAGTAGTGGCACTCACATAAGGAAGGTGTTGGTGAAGGTACGGTTCAGGTCATGGCCTATGTAGCGGCGACAGACGGCTGTGGCCGCTGGGTTGGCCAACATGGGCAGAGCAGAGAAGCTGGGTCTCTGCAGGTCCACTGGGGTCCGCAGCCAGTGCCGGGCCAGGTAGACACCAGACATCTCATTGCCATGGGTGCCCCCGGTCACAACCACACGGCGCAGGGGCTCCTGGGGCACAGGCAGCGAGCACATCCCTGTGTGAGTGGGGCACCTGGTGGGTGGGCAGACATAGGAGACCTGGACACAGATGCAGGGCTCAGCGCCCAGAGCTGGGTCGGCAGTGGTGAGCTTTCCAGGGCTCAAGGAGTCCAAGCTGGGCAGGGCAGCTGCCAGAGTTGTGATTGGGTTCAGCTGTGTCCCATCTGCACCCTGGAGGCCCAGCTCAAGGGCACCCCCAGCCTACAATGTGTCCTGCCTGAAGTCCCTCCTTTGGAGCCTTCTTTGAGGGTGGCCATTGACCTTCCCCTCTTCCTCTGGGGAGACAACTTTCTATTCCTTTTGGAGAGAAGCTCAGAGGGGCCCAGACATTCAGGGGCATGGACATGGACTGGCTGTGGCACACCTCCTACGGAGGAGGACTGTGCTTATTTTATAGGTGGGAAAGTAGAAGCCGACGTAGAGAATGGAGTGTGCCACAGCAGTTAGCTTTCATGTCTGGGCTCCAGGTGACCCCTGCATCCTCCAGCCACTCCTTGTGCTCCTCTGAGCTGGCACAGCGGCCATGGGAGGAGGCTCCTTACCTGCCGATGAGGGTCTGGGTTTCCCCGGGTCACCAGGGCTGGAGTGTTGCCCCTAGACAGGCAGTATCTATGTGCCCAAGATCACCAGGCAGGAAGTATTTATGCTGAGCTGGAGGACTGGAAGGGGTGGATGGCATGGGCTGAGGTCCATGTGGCCAAAGGTCACAGTGCTGGGGGTCCCCCCCCCCCCAAGCTCCACCCCATGTGCTGAAGCCTATGGGTTCAGATCCCTCAGACAGATTCCTGTCCTTGCACTCTGTTCTTCCTCTGGGAATAGGGACAGCCCCACCTCCAAGGGCCACCCAGGACTCCTGCTGGGAGCTGCAGATGGCCTTGGAGAATTACTTGCCGGGATTCTTTAAGACCTGGACAACAACCTTCCCAGAAAGCTCTGGCTTTGCTGATTGCCAGGTCAAAGGCCACTGCACAGCATGCAGTCAAGGGTGACAGCTGGGGTCTGGCCCAGGTGTTGCTTACCTGGTCAGCTGGGTCCTCTCAGAGAGGCACCTTCCCTAAGGCTACTGAAAGGTGGGTCAGCTGTAGGACAGTGACTTGGTTTTGCCACCAGACAAACCCATGAAAGTTCCTATCCAAGGATGGGCCTTATTAGCCACCTGGATGAGGAGTCTCCCTCCCCCCACCAGATCAGCTACCACCTCAGCTCTTGCAGCTCCCAAAAGGCTGGGGTCACCTTCACCCTAAAGGCTGTGCCTTGTGGGCTCTGAGTTTTATAGCTCTTTGATGCTTTAAACAAAACTTTATATGCCTGTAATCCCAGCACTCAAGAGACCAAGGCAGGAGGATGGCAAGTTCAAGTTCAAGGCCAACCTGAGCTACATAACAAGTTCAAGCCCAGCCTGGACTGCAAAGCAGGACCTTTTCTCAAAAACAAATAAAAACTTCAAAATATTTCACCCAGTATTTTTAGTCATTTTCAGGGGGAGTATAGCTGAAATGACTCCATTTTTCTGTTTTAGGAAATGACCCACAGATGTGGAAGTTGAGGCTCAGACAAAATGTACACAAGCACAGCATACTGGAGGCAGGCTGGAATTGGAAGCCAGCATATCCAGTCAGATCCTATCCTCTCCATGCCAACTCTTCAGGGGTGAGGGGAAAGGACCAAAGAAAAGTCCCCTGCACCTAGCCTGTATGCCTGTCCCTCCCATATGATTTGGCTCTCTGCTGGCAAGAACCAAAGGGTCCAGAGGTCCCTGGGCAAAAGGCAGGGCCACGTTCAGCCTGGTTACCCATTGCCTCCTGTATCCAGGCACTGGGTCCTAAGGTTGAGGCTTCCCCAGGCACTGGGTCGCAGGCCTGCTTCACCTGACATGGCCTGTACTAGAGACAGCCAGCAGCCACCCCAGGGTTCTGCACACCTCTGGCAACACTCAGTTCTGTGTGTGGCCTGTGCTTGCCCTTTGCTCTCTGCCCTGCACTGCAGGCTCCCTAAGCTCAGCTTGAGAATTGTGAGGCCTGTGACTTGTTCTTGCCCCACCAGGGCAGCTGCACCTTGCTAGGGTTCCCAAGAGGGGGTGGAAACTTCCATGAGGGGCCCTTGCTGAGGGTCACCGAACCTTGCAACAGCAGCAGCTGCCTTGTGGGCAGCTGGCTAAGGCTTCAGGAGATAGAATGACCTGGTAGAGACATTGCCCTGCAAGTGCTAAGTGGTGGTGCAGTGAGTGAGTCAGTAGATGAGTCCACTACCCCCTGCCAGCCCCTTCTCTGTTCTGGGCAGGGACCTCCAGCCCTGCTATTTGAATCTGAAGCCTTGGTCTTTGTCCTAATGGCCCACTCAGGCTGCTGAGATCCTGCAGACACATTTGGGGCCTCTGGGGAAAGAACAGCCTGCCCAGTACACTTAGCTATTTTGGAGGTTGCTGGGGACCACTGGTGATTCCTGCCACCAGGTGCTGGACCCCCTACCTCTGAGAGGGCAGTGGTGCTGGAAGGTTTCACAGTCCTTGGCTGGAGTCTAGCTTCCCTATTTTGGTGGGTGTTTGTAGAATGGTTCTAACTCAGCCATCCCTAACAGGCTTTGTGGCCTGGAGAGAGTCAATGCCCTCCCTGGGCCTTAGCTCCCGCCTGGGAAACAGGTGAGGTTCTCCTAGCCTAGGCAGCGGTAAGGAGTGGTGAGCAAGGGGCAGGCAGAGTATCCTGGGATGGGTGCAAACTCAGGACAGTGACACCTTGGGTATCAGTGAATCCAACATCTTCACTTCAGTTGAGGAAACCGAGGCTCAGAAGGGGGTCCGAACTTCAGCCATCCCACATTTGTAAAGCTTGACCCATGAGGGGCTTGTGGCCTAGGAGTCACTCCCAAGGGTCACTGGCTCATTGACTTTGGACCCCACTCCCCACCGTCCACCCTGTGGACCAAGTTCTGAGTCTGGCCTTGGTCCCTGCTCACTGCCTCTGGCCAGCCTTTCTCTCCGCGTCACCAAAGATGCTGTCCTCATCCAGGTCCTTGCAGCCTCACCCCGTGTCCCCGCTCTACTGAGTACTCCAGCCTTCTGGACACCCCTTCAGAGAAATGACACCCTCGGCCTCCTCCACTAGCTTCTCTGGGCTGCCTCTAACTGTGGGTAACCCAGCTAGGGCCTAGGTCCTTCTCCATCCATCCCATCTGCAATGCCTCCCATCTACTTGCTGGGGGCCCCCAAGTTCACATCCCAGACCCAGGGGTATCTGCAGCCACTCACCTGGCCTTCTCTTCCCAAGGGCAGCTCACACCATCAAGTTCCAAAACTAGCTTTGAGAGGCAGGGGGACACAGTGGCACGGGGTCTGCCCTGCAGGGCCTTGCCAAGTGCTTGGTCCTGAGGAACTGCTTGTTAAAAGTCTGGGGCTTTCTCAAGGGGTGCTTTGCTGCTGTGTGGAATCCAATCCCAGGCAGGCAGCCAGGAGGGGATGGGCAGAGGAAATAGTGATGTCTCCACCTCTGCTGAGACGTGCCCTGATTCAGGAGTTGCCTCCTACACAGGCAGAGTAGAAGGGACAGAACAGGCTGATGATTTGACATGTGGGGGCTGGGGTACTGGGAAAGTTCTAGGAAGGTGGGGAGGCCGGCCCAGACACAGGGACAGGGAGAGAGAGAGACCTGCTTGAGGAATCCACTGGGAGTTGAATTCTGAGCATGCCAAGTTGGAGAGATTCGGACACAGGGCCTGCCCCAATGCTTCGACAGTTAGTCTGATTCTCGGGGCTGGGGCCTGGTTTGAGACCACCTGAGTGGGGACGCTAAGCCCCCTTTCAGAGGGTTTGTGGCCTGGTTGGGAAGGAGTGTGGGTAGGAGGCAGCAAAGACAAGTTGGCACCATCTCTCCCTTCTCCCCCAACACCCCACACCCACTTCATTCATTCATTCTTCATTCATAAGCAGCCCCATGGAATCAATGTTGTGGTACTGGGGACACCCCAGCAAACTAGACCCTATTTCTGCCTTCATGAATCTCACTGTCCAATAAAAAGAGTCTTAACTGGGTGTGGAGGGCCCAGATGTCAGTCCACAGCACTCTGGCAGGAGTGATATCTCTCTGTGTTCTCGGGAGCACACTGAAAACCCTCTGGGGTCCACCTGGAGGTCTGGCAGGAACAGCTCAGGGGTCACCTGCTGTACACTGATCCCCATCCCCATGTTTCCCAGTAAGTCTGCCATCACTCAGCTCTGTCCTGCTTTCCCCTGTGAACTCAGCTCACCACTGTCCTGCCTTCAGACCTCAGTTTCCCCATATGTCAGATGAAGTCATCAGTATTAGAGTCTGCCACCCCAGGCCACCTTCTGGGAGCTGAGAGCAGGGAGGACAGGTGGGGCCACCGTGTCCACATCTGCCTGCCTGTGCCCACTGCAGACATCGTGACTGAGCCTGGCACTCCCTCCCCTTGGTCCCCCACACAGCATCAGAATGCTTGTTAGTGACACACTCCAGGCAGATTCCACCAATCGGCCAGATCTAGATTTCAGATCAGATGACATCAGGTGTGCATGGAGTTATTAGCTCTGCCTGTTTATACATCTATTTATAGTCTTCTCTAGCTGTAGAATCTTCCAAGCTTTGGGGCACAGGGGTTTCCCATCACCAAACCTATCTAGGCAGATGGACAGGAGGCTACAGAGGGGACTTAGGTATAGAAAGGGACTGGCCCAGCCACCCAGAGGTCCTGGCTAGCTGGAGGTCTGTACAGAAAAAGCCCCAAGAGTGGGTTCTTCATGGCCTGGGCTGGACACCTGCCTTTCAAGGACCACTGAGCAGATGGGCAGCATCTGGCAGCTCAGGGCAGGTCAGGAGCTGGGCAGCCACCAGCAGCAGGAGGCAGGCATCCCTGGTGGGTGCCAGAGATGGGCAGGTGATCACAGAAGAGTGCAGCTGTGGGAGCTCATGGCCCACCTCAGCAGCTTCTGGGCCTGGGAACTATAGGGTGGGTATCGGATCTCATTGAGCTTCTCCAGGCCCGAGGGAGAGATCAGGCAGGCACGGTGGTTGGAGAAGGTGTTGAAGGAGAACTTGCCGTGGTACCTGCCCGTGCCACTTTTGCCTGTATGGGCACAGGAAGTGAGTGTCTGAGGCCAGGACTCTGTCCGGCCCCGATGTTAGCCCCAGCAGCAGCCCACAGCTGGCAGTGAGCTCAAGGAGCCAGGCAATTCTACAAAGCATTTTACAGATAGGGAAACTGAGGCCTTGAAGAGGCCCAAAGTCAAACAGCAAGTCAAAAGACTTCCAGATGTGAGCCGAGCCTCCCAGGGGGAGTGGGATGGGGATCTGGACAGTAAGGATGGGCAGGGACTCACCGACCCCTCCAAATGGCAGGGATAGCAGAGTCATATACAGGAAGCCATCATTGCCTCCAAAGTTGCCGCTGCTGGTCCGGTCCAGGACCTGGCTCACTACCTGGGGAAATGGGAGAGGCATGGAAGCGGGCTCCTGTCATCGGGGAGGAAGGCTGGAGACTGGTCACATCCCACAGGGGAGCAGAGAGGCCACTGGATCTCCAGCGCTTCCCCCAGATAACCTTCACTGAGCAATCCCCTCCCATCTAAGCACCCTGGAAGGGATGATGCCTTCTCAGGGATGGATTGGATGTGGTGTGGTTGCTACAAGCAGCATGCAAACACAGAGGAAACCCTGAAGCATCAAGGGGAGCCTATAACTTGAGGCCTGGCAGTATGGTTGGGACATTGTAGGAAAGTGAATAGGCCCCACTGGGACCAGCCTGTGGGGTCCCAGCCTTGTGCCAGCCCCCAACCCCATTTGGGGTCTCTGCTCACCATGGAGAATCTTTGCATGGTACAGGAAAAGGAGGGTCCCTAGAGCACTTCTTTCTGCAGAGGGAGCCCACCTGGGCCAGGACAGACAGCTGGCCACCCTGCCCAAAGCCCTCTGCTGGGCAACCTTGTGCAGGACATAATGGTACTAAGCATCCAGGATCACAGTCACCCATAAGATGACTGCTATCCTAAAGCCCTTCCCCAGAGGGCTGTGAAAGGGAATCTGGGCAGTCTATATCCATTTTGGCCCCTCTGTCACCTGCAGCCCACTGGGCCCCACCTGACTGTTGTTGGAGAAGGCGTACAGGGCCAGCGGCTTCTCCCGACGGTTGATGAAGTCGATGGCCTCATCCAGGCTCCTCACAGTCATCAGGGGCAGGATGGGCCCAAAGACCTCCTCTTGCATCACCTTATCCGTCTCCTGCACGTCCACCAGCACTGTGGGTGCTGCGGACACAGGGGCAGCTCAGCCTTGTGCATAGCCGGGACACCCCTGGGTGCAGGACCAGGACTGGATTCCAGGCCAGAGAGTCCCAGGGTCTGACCTCCCAGGACACCAGGCTCCTAGGATCTGAGGATCTGGGATCATTTCCTCAAGGGACAGCAGATGATGGGATGGAGGTCCTTTAAATCATACATTGGTCCCCAAGAACTGGGGTCTGAGCTCAACAGATCTGGAGCTGTGGGACCAGGGTTTAGAATCAGGGAGTCACAGGCTCAGAACCACAGTGAGCTGGAGCATTTGCACTTTGGAATCAGAAGAAGGGTGCTCACCGATGTAGAGATTGCTCTCATCACTCTGACCACCGATGGCCACGCGGCCACAGCTCAGCAGTTCCTGGAGCCGCTTGAAATGTTTCTGGTTGATGATGCGGCCCAGGTTGGGGGAGTTCTGGGGGTCGTCACCATAGAAACGGGTGATGGCATTCTGCAAGGCAGGAAGCAGCCGCTCCTGCATGTCTGGGCTGCACAGGACGTAATCAGGAGCCACACAGGTCTGGCCCATGTTGAAGTAGCGAAACCAAGCCAGGCGGTTGGCCACAGTCTGGGGGTCACAGTTGTCATCCACATAGCAGGGGTTCTTGCCCCCCAGCTCCAGGGTGACGGGCGTCAGGTGCTTGGCGGCAGCAGCCATGACAATCTTGCCTACACGAGGGTTCCCTGGGGACATGGTCAGAAGACCTCATTCTCAACTGACTAGATCAGTAGTAGTGGCGAACCTGTGGCACACAGGCCGGCAGAGGGCTGTTTGTATCACTGAGAACTCTAAAAGGTTCGCCATCACTGGGCTAGATGGTCCAGGCACATGACTCTTGCCCCTCTTCTTCCACAGAGGCTCTTCATGGCCTAGCTCCTGGCCTGCCCTACCCACTGGATGTCTTCAGCCCAGCCATCACTAGATCCAATCTCTCCAAGACTCCCGGGGCTCATGGTCAGCCTGCCTGCTGATTATTTCTGGGACATCTCCAGCTCTTGATTTGTTCCTTACCCCCAGACTACAGCCTGCTCCTTCCACTTTCCTCCCACCCTTGTCCTATGCTGTTTCCTGCCCCAGGACGTTGGCCAGTGCCATCCTCACCTGTGAAGAAAATGTAGTCAAATTTGTGCTCCAGCAGCTTCTGGGTCTCCTCAGGCCCACCCACCACCACGGCAAAGCAGCTCTGCAAGATGGACAGGTAGCTCAGGGGGCAGGTCCAGGGCATAGGAATGTCTCAGCCAGCAGGGCCAGGGGCATGGGGATGTTGGGTGTTGAAGGGCCAGGGGACCCTCACCTGGTTCAGGTACTGGGGCAGCACCTCAGCCAGCACCTTCTCTGTGCCCTTGCTTTTTTCTGATGGCTTCAGTATCACGCAGTTCCCTGCAGAGGCAGTGGGGCAGCAGTGAGAGAGGCAGGTATTCTCATACTCTCCAGGGGCTGCACTCAGAGAGTACTAAAACTGTGGGACTCTAGGGCCCTCTTTGTGCAGGGCTGCTGGGCTGGGAGGGCATAGGACCTGGGACCCTCTCCTCACCGGCTGCAATGGCCCCCACCAGAGGCACCAAGGTCAGGTTCACAGGGTAGTTCCAGGGGCCAATGATGAGCACCAGGCCAAATGGCTCCTTCCGGATGAAGGCACAGTCCATCTTTGTGAGCTGGAGTGCAGGAAGGACCGTGAGACCCTGCCAAGGACTACCCCAAGCCCCACCCCACCCTATACTTCGCTCCTTGGCTCCCTAGGTGATGGAATCCCTGGAGAAAAGACTGATTCTCCCTGGTGTTAGGGAGAACCCCTCCTTCTACTACTACATGGCTAGTGGGGCTCACCAAGTTCGTGCTTGCCGGTTCGTCCTTCATCCAGGCCTGCAGGTTCTTGAGGGCCAGATCCACCTCATTCTGGCATAGAATAAGCTCAGATATGTCTGACTCCAAGGGTGACTGTGGGGGAGGTGGAATAGGAGGTCAGGCTCCTGGCCGGCCAGGGGTCCAGTGTGTGGGGAGGGCACCAGTGGGTCTCACAGGCATCACAGTGGTCCTGCAGGAAATGTGCAGGGTTGGGAGCCTAGACTCTGGCTGCCTGCACTCCAGTTCCACTTGTGACCTTGGCCAAGTGAATTAGCACCGAGTGCCTCGGTTTCCCAAGTGCTTGTAACCTGGGAACAGCAATCAAAGCAGGGTGGCTGTGCATGCTCCTGAGTTCATATTGTAATGTGGCTGTGACACACTAACTGGTAGGGAAGCGTTTGTTAAAAAACAGAAATAGGACTGGGGATTTAGCTCAGTGGCACTGGACCTGCCTTGTAAGCACAAGGTCCTGAGTTCAACCCCCTGTACCAGGGGGAAAAAAAAATTTTTAAAACAAAAACAGAAATAAATTTGGAAATACAGCCAGTCATGTCAAGGCACAAAGACCCTCATTAGGGGGACAGGGATATTATGGAGGATGTGGCCCTGGCTTAGAAAGGACACAGCAGGGTGGGAGATTTAGCTCAGTGGTGCTATGCCTGCCTCACAAGTGCAAGGTTCTGAGTTTGATCCCTGGTACTGGAAAAAAAATAGAAAGGACTGCTCCTGTCCGGACACCGCCCCCCCAACCTCAGTCACCTTCTGCAGGTCCTCGACCAGTGCATCCTGCAGCAGCTGCTTCTTTTCCCGCAGGAACCGGCCCAGGCCCTCCAGCTGCGCCAACCGGAATGCGGCTGGCCGTGTCCACCCCAAGTTGAAGGCCCCCCGCAGCCGCCGCACTGTGTCCTCAAAGGGGTCTGTCCTACTGGACAGGTGGCATGAGTTGGGTGGTTGGGGCTACCCTCACTTTTGGGGACATCATCCATCCACCCCACACCCTGTGGCAGCCCCACCTCTGGCAACCTCATTTGACTCACAGACCTTCCCTGTTGAAGCGTGGCCGTCACTCTGGCACAGAGGAGGATGAAGGATGCAGGAAGTGCCAGGGAAGATGTGTCCTCCAAGGAGGTGCACTTCCTGGCTCGGGCTTAAAGGGGTCCCGTCCAGTGCCTTCCCTGAAGCCAGCCTGGGAGGGGCCCCCTCCATATCTCTGCCCAAGAAGGACCAGAAGCCTTCATGGGCCTGAATGTCTCAGGGGTCTGGGGTGAACTGGGGACCCCAGAGGTCCTGGTGTCTGAGCCAGAACCCTGTTCCTAGTGTGGCCACCTTTACCAGCTGAGGTAGGTAATACTGCTGTATCCTCACTGTGAACACCTGGTGCTTGGTAAAATAATTGAGGTGCCAGAAGAGTCTGCTTGACAGACAGACAGGGGCTGAGGACCCTAAAATCCCCATTGGCTGGGGCTTGATGGCAGCTCCTGCCTCAGGCCCACAGCAGGGAAGAAGCACCCAGGGTTTCCTAGGGCAGGGGCCACCCCAGACTCTACCAGCCCTCGAAGAACATAAATGATGTCCTTCATTGCTTAATAAGATGCATGCCGAGAAAGGCATTATGAGGCAGTCCTGTCCTTGTGCCAGCAGCACAGCATAGGCTCACACAAACTGAGATGACACAGACTCCTGCACACCTAGCTGTGTTCTAACCTTATGGGCCCATGGCTAGATGCAGTTGGAACCTCAATTATGTCATGGTACACAACTGTAATTATAGGCAGGCTCAGTACCCCGAAGGTTCCTTGCAGAGCCTGGCCAGGGACCCAGCAGCTGTTAGGTCCACAGTAGAGAGTCAGGAAAGGGATTCAGGATTTGGGACCAGCACATTCAAAGGCCCCTTGGGGCTGATTTTGAGAAACTAGATGCAGCTGGGCTGATGGACAGCCCAGGGGAGCCAGGAGTTTCCCACCGGGCAGGAGTACAGCTTGGAACAAAGGCTGGAAGACAAGCAGCCATTTGAAGCTGAGGGTTTTTTTTTTTTTTTCGGTTTTGTTTTGTTTTGTTTTGTTTAGACAAGCATCACTTTGTTTAAAGCTCACAGGCTGAGAAAACCTCAGCTCCGAGAAGCCACCTGATTTGTCTTCCTCACTGCTGCTATGATGGGTTCAGCCCTGGTCTGTGTGGCCCCACAGACCTCTCCCTCCACCAACACTGGGACCGTGTGCCAATCAATTGTGCTCTGATCTTTAATGTCTTTCTGTTGCTTCTAGATTTTCTGCAGTGAGCATGTAATTCTTCCAGAACCAGCAATGAGCAGGGAATATAGCTTTTGGAAACTGAAATCAAAGACTCAGTTCCTGCCTCCCGAACCCCCATTCCCAGACACACACTGATCACAACCCCGGTGACCCAGGTGACAGCCTGGTCCCCTTCTCCCAACATGGCTGCCTCCCAGAGGGGGCTTCTCTGGGAAGGGCAGGGGTCTGGATGCTGGATGCTTCCCCAGGGCCTGTCTGTCATGGAGAAGTGATGCCCAGAAAGGCACACAGTACAGTTAGGGGAGAACCAGGCTGCCTCTCTGCTCTGAGCCCCCATGTCCAACCTGTCACCCTTCAGCCCCAGGCCCTTCCCGATCTTGACCCCCAGACCCCTGGCCATGTCCTACATTCCATTTCCCCAGCCTCCAGCCCCAATCTGGGCCTTTTGCCCTGAGGTCCTTCTGCCCCTGGCCCGTGCCCCTGCAGCCCCACGTACCCCAGTGTGGACGCCAAGCCTGTGCCCTTGGTTGTGCCTTTGTTCAACATTCTGCCTCCGGATGCCCAATTCTGCTCTTGCCCCACTCGCCCTGGCCTCTGCCTCTGCTGAACCTCTGCTCCTCCTGGGAACCTGCTCCACCAGACTCCCAGCCCACGCCTGGCAGGGGCGTGTCCTCATACCTACCCTCTCCCATGCCCGGAGCTGCCCTGACCTCACAGCTTCCTTGGCAAAGCTGGCAAGTCAGCAGGTAGGGTGGGCTGGGCAAGGCTGCTCTGAGTGTCTGCTAGAAGGGTGGCAGGGAGTTACTAGAGGAGGAGAAAAATCACCCAGAGGGTAACAAGCTGCAAACCATCTGGGCCCTGGAAGCAAGTGCTGCCTCCCCCAGGAAGCCCTCACAGGCCCCTGCACTAAATCCTCTACTTTTCCATCCCCAACATCAGGATGTCTGGGTCCAAATTAGGGCCTATGACCAAGAGAAGGGATGACAAATGAGAGGGAGCCTCCTTGGGCAGGGGGCTCGCTCCAGGGTCAAGAGTCATTCAGCTGTTTATTTATTGTCCTACTTATTGTGTGACCTCTGGTAGGTTTCTTAAACTCTCTGAACCTGAGGCACAAGCAACATGGAATTGTCCTGGCTCCTAGGAGGATCACATGGACAGAGAATAGGCAGATCACAGCTCCTGGGATGAAATCAGTGCCACTCAAGGTTGGTTGCTAATGTTCGGAGGTCCTGGGAAACAGGAGCCCCCCACCCCACTGTTCCTCTGTGGTAGTCTGACACTGTCCCCACCCCTCCCTGACCCAGACACCATGAAGATCCCAAGCTGAGGTCCTTGTGGAGGGTTTCTTGGCACAGTGTTCCAGCACAGGCTGGCAGGACTTCTGAGATAACCAGTGGGTATGAGTGGAGCTGGGCCATTGAGAGCCACAGGCTACTACAAACCCTTAACCCCAATCCTTGGTAACTTCAGATATAAATGCTGATGTGCCCCCAACAAAGGAACATGGGACACAGGGATAGGATGGGGCTGGCAAGACCCATTTAAGAGTAGCAGACAGGATGTGGCCACTAAGGAGGCCCATGTTCCCACACTGGGGAGCTCACAGCGCTCTACAGACAGGTTGCATGGTACATAAATTCTATCTCAATAAAGCTGTGCTTTAAGGACACTAAATTGAAAAGAAACCTACACAGTCTAAAAATAAATTAAAATTAAAATATGATGTGTAAAATAATGTGTAAAATATTTTACACATTTTACACATTTTACACATCAATAGATGTGTAAAATGAAAGCATTATAAGATTCCCAACCATACCCTTTGTATTAGTTTCCTGTGGCTGCTGTAACAAATTATTAAAAGGGGGGGGGAGTGGCTGAAAAGAATAGGAATTTACTCTCTCACAATTCTAAAGACAGAAGTCCACAATCAAGGCATGGACAGGACTGTGTTCCCTCTGAAGGCTCCAGGCGAGGGGCCTTCCTGCCTCTTCCAAATAAGGGGGCTGGGAAGGGGGCCATCCTTGGCTTGTGGCCACATCTCTCTGACCCTGGCTCTGTCTTCTCAGGGATACATCTAATCTGTCTCCATCTAATGAGAACACTGAGGGCCGGGGATTTAGCTCAGTGGTTTCGCCGCCTGCTGCGCAAGTGCAAGGACCCAAGTTTGATCCCCAGTACCAAAAACAAAACAAAACACTGAGACTGGATGAGGGAACCACCTAGATACTCCAGTATAATCTCCCTATCCCACACTCCTTAAATTAATTGCACTTGCAAGGACTCTTTTTCTAAACAAGGTCACATTTGCACGTTCCAAGTGTAGGAGGTGATCTTATCTTTGTGAGTTATTATCAGTCTGCCACAGGGAACAAAAGCCACTTGCTCTGCCACTGCTAGGGAATACTGGACCATGATGTCCAGAAAAATGTTTGCAGAAGTCAACAAATGTTTCTAAGCACCAAGTGGCACTAGTCCCTACCAAAGAGTGTCTAGCCCACAGGGGAGGCAGCACCAAGCTACACACCAGCCACGAAAGATGGTTACCAGGATGGAGAGAGAACAGCTGAGGAGGAGGCAGCTGAGCTGGCCCCTGCAGGATGAAGGTGGATCAAATACTTGCAGGTAGGGGAAGAGTGTACACTCCAGCAGACAGGAAGTGGAGGCAAATACCGAGGCAGGAGGCAGTTACCGGGGCTGCCCCACCTGAGCTAGGAAAGGAGTGACAGCCCAGAAATACCCTGCCAGTAGGGTTATGTGTTAAGATTTGATGCCAAGAGCAACAAGGAGCCATGGGGTGGTTTCAACAACACGGCATTGTTCCCAATCTGTTTTCTTGCGCCCTTCACTGGGAGAATCAGACAGAATCACCTTGGCACAGGAACAAGGCCTTTGATTCTTGTGCTTGAGTGCAAAGGGGAAAGCCACAGGGGGCTGGAGCCATGGGCTGAGCAAAAGGACAAAGCTGTAGAGCTTTTGTGACATCTTTGGGGTAGGGAGGGACCCAGTCTCTGGATGTCATCATAGGTAGAAGTGGAGTTTCATGGGCCGGGGATTTAGCTCAGTGGTTTCACCACCTGCTGCGCAAGCGCAAGGACTGAGCCCCCAGGGCCTTTGCACTTAGTTACATCTCCAGCTTTTTTTTCTTATTTTGAGACAGGGTGTCATTAAGTTACTAAATTGCCCAGACTGGATTTGAACTTGTGATCCTCTTGCCTCAGCCTCCCAGAATGCTGGGATTGTAGATGTGTGCCATCTCAACCTCCAGCTGATCATTGTCCTTCTACGAGAAAGGGAGAGAGAGGTTTGAGACAGACTGGGAAAATGCCATGTGAAGGTGGGTTGAGATCAGAGTTGTGCAGTCACCAGCTAAGGAGGATGTTGAGCCAGCAGAAGCTGGCAGAAATAAGGACCAAAATTTCCTCCTGGATCCTTTGGCAGAAACTCGGCCCTGCTAACACCCTGAGTTGAGACTCCAGTCCTCTAGAACTGTGAGAGAATATATTTCTGACATATTGAGTCACCTAACTTGTAATAAATTGTTAACCCTAGGAAATGGGTATGAAAAGTTTTCTTATGATTTACTTTACATTTTACCAGATACTAGTGAGGTTGAATATATTTTCATTTGCTTACAGATAATTCAAGTTCTTGGTTATTTTGGCTCATCTTTATTGTTATTTTTCTTTATCTTATTATTTGTAAGAGCTCATATATTCTCATTGTTAATCCTTTGCCAAGTTCATCTCTTGAAAATAACTTCTTCCAGTTGTTGACTTGTCTCCCCACTTTGTTTATACTATTATTTGTGATTTTTTTTTTTTTTTTGCAGTTCTGGGGATCAAAACCAGGGCCTGGTGCATACTAGCCAAGTGATCTACCACTAAGCCACATCCTCAGCACTGAGTTAAAGTTTTTAATTTAATGATAAGAGAGAGAAAGACAGGCATTGACATCCAGGAGTTGGCTTGGCACTTTCACCTAGAACTCAGTTTTCTGTTGAGCAAAAACAATTTCACAGAATAGCAACATCAGATGAAGCCATTCTGTGGCCATGATAGATTAAGAAAGAAAGAAGACTTCCATACCCAGGACTCATGAACGTTGTCTAACTCAGATAGTCCGTCATCCAGGCTAATATGAATGATTGCTACTTCTTTTATCTTTATTATTTTAATTTTCAAATTTATTGGGTATGGGTTCATAATCCAATGCATGTATATAGTGTATAATGATCAAATCAAAGTAACTAATAATTTCCCCTCCTTACGTCACCAATCAGTTGAAGGTTCTTTTGCTTAATTCAGATAGAAATCATGAATTGGCAAAGCGCAGCTCTGCTAGTAGCTCCAGGCTTTGAGCACCAATGGCCCTCAGCCCCTAGTGGTACAGCTTTGAGCCCTGATGCTGTGGTCAGCTCTGTCACTGATCTTCAT
Source organism: Heterocephalus glaber (assembly GCF_000247695.1). The sequence continues at coordinate 18,894,747 of NW_004624767.1, read as the reverse complement.
TGGCTGCTGGTCTCTAGGAGAGGCAGATTCCACACCACTTCTTCAGAGAAGTGGCAGCAGTGTTATGGGAGCAGGGTAAGGGCTTTGGGGCTGACAGCCAAGCCACACCTCCTGCAGAATGACCCAGAGAGTAAAGCTTAGGTCTCCTTCTGAACTATGGGTAGAAGCCTCTGTGACTTCATAACTTTTGCATTCTGCATGCCTAAAAAATCAGTGCCTGTAGATGACACCAAGGTTGGTCACTGGCTTGAGCCTTACCCTTTTGTACCATGGCTGCAGTAGCCTCTGGGTGCCTGGATTGATGATCTCAAGGAAACACTTCCCTAGATGGCTCTGAATGAGCAGGATGCCCTGCAGCACTGTTTTCAAAGCGATATCTTTCAAAGGTTGAGTGATGGGAGCACAGGCATGTGTCGCCATGCCTGGCTTGACTGCTGCTTCCTAACCGCTGCAGCTTCAGCTACAATGAGCAACAAACCTCAATTATTCAGATAAGTGTGTTCTGGCTGCTACATATGTAATAGCCATAGACTGAGTGGATTAAACAGAAATTTCATTTTTAGAATTCTGGACCCTGTGAAGTCCAAGATCATGTGCAGGCTCATTCATTCTTGCTCATTCAGCCATCATGGTAGATGACTGTCTTCCTGCATTATCTTAGGGGGTCAGGAGAAGGAGAAAGGGAAGAAGGGAGGAAGAGGAGAGAGAGAGATGAAGAGATTCTCTGAGATTTGTGATTTTTATACCATATTTAAAATTAGGTACTATTATGGAATTAAATATGCCTCCTTGTTCATATGTTGAGGCTCTAACCACCCATTTTTTGTTTGTTTCTGTTTTTTGGTACTGCGGATCGAACTCGGGTCCTTGTGCTTTCGAGGCAGGCGGTGGAACCACTGAGCTAAATCCCCGCCCCAACCACCCATTTTGTGGTGTTTGGAGGTGAAGCCTTTGGTAATAATTAGCATTTGATGAAATCCTGAAGGTAGAGTCCTCATCATGGGATTAGTGGCCTTATAAGTAGAAAGAAGCTGAGCATTGTGGTTCACACCTATAATTCTAGAATTCTAGGAAGCTGAAGCAGAAGGATCACAAGTTCAAGCCCAGCCTAGGAAACTTAGTGATATAACAGACTCTGTCTTAAAGTTTTTAAAAGGCTGGGGATATAATACAGTGGGAAGAACCTGGGTTCAATCCCCAGGGCCACAAGTGAATGAATGAATAAATGAATGAAAAAGCAAAAGAAAGAGACTCCAGAGAATTCTCTCTCCCTCCCTCTCTCTCTCCCTCTTTCTCCTCCCTTCCTCCCTCTCCCCTTTTCCCATCCCCCCAAGATATGCCCGGAAAACAAGACAATCTACCAGCCAAGAACAGAGTCACCAGGAATGAATGAGCCTGTACATGATCTTGGACTTCACAGGGTCCAGAATTCTAAACACTGATTAAGCCACCCAGTCTATGGCTATTACAGGTACAGCAGCTAGAACAAAATAATATGGTATGGACCAGGGATGTAGCTCAGTGGTTCTGCCGCCTGCCTCGCAAGTGCAAGGACCCAAGTTCGATCCCCGGTACCCCCCCCAAAATAATAATAATATGGTACACATAAGATGAAAGAATTCATAAACCTCATAATTAATTATGTTTTTTATTATTTGCTAAGTATGGACATTATCCTTAATAGTGGTGTTTTTCCTTAAAGTGATCTGCTCTTTACCTAGTAATGCCAGTTCTCTTTTCATTAATATTTGATTGTCATGCCTTTACTCATCTTCTTCTCACAGAAAATTAAAACAAAGCAGCAGAGTAATATAACGAATCCCAAGGCACCTGTCGAAGATAGATTCTAAGAGGCCTCTAATGTCCCCACCCTCTTATGTCCATGCCCGGTATAATCTTCTCCCTTGAGGGTTACCTAGTGGTCTGGACCTCGTTACTTGCTGCCAAAAAATAGAATACAGAAAAAGAGTTACTTTAGCAATTCAGCTATAAAGATCATGATTTGCAGAATACTGAAAGGATTATACCCCATGACTGTGTAGTATTTAACCCGGAAAGGCAGGTGTGGTTCAGCATAAGAAAATCACATCAATAAAATGAGGGGAAAACATAATTATCTCCAAAGGCAGAGAAGAAGCATTTGATAAAATTCAATGTCCTTTGTCAAAAACCAGAAGAGAATTAAAGCCTAATTGGCCTAATTGGCTTCTGTGACTACAAAGAAGAAAGGCTGCACTCAGGGGTGATTCTATATTGCAGATTAGGGAAAAGTTAAGAGAGCTGAGGTCAAGTTGTTTACCTGAGCCTGTACTAATGGCTATTGGAAAACAGATGAATCCTGTGTTACTCTGATTGCTTGTGCTCATGTTTGGGTGAACAGAAGGCTCCAGGCTCCTCTGCCTACAAGAGCTACGAGCTCCCTGACTGCCTTAATCTGACTCTGTATCTTTTAGTCATTCATCCTTATTTGCCTCTGGGTCAGGGAGAACAAAGTAGGGGGTCTAGGACCGAAAACAAGGCTGGCAGGGTGGGGTCGACTATAGGTGGCGCCCCAATGTACCACTGGGCTCAGGACCTGGGCTCGCCTACAATCCTTCCATGGGAAAAAACACAAATAAACCTAGGAAATGGGAATCAAAGGGAAGTTCATTAACATAGAAAGGATTAATGAATAACTCATTGTCATTATGGACTCAATAGGAAAAGACTGAAAGCTTTACCACTAAATCAGGGTCAAGACAAGGATGTCTGCTTTCACCACTGCTTTCAATATTTTACATGAAGTCTTAGCCAGAGCAGTTAAAACAGAAAAAGAAATTAAAGGCACCCAGATTGGAAAGGAAGGGGGAAAATTACTTCTATTAGCAGATGATACGATTCTATCTCTATAAAATCTAAAGAATGCACCTCTCCCCTTGACCCTACATACTACTACTAGAGCTATGAAATTCTACAAAGAGGTCAAGTCTACTTAGTAGGGTAAGACTAGTCTCTTCCACAAATGCTGCTGGACTAACTGGATAGATACATATGAAAGGGGAGGTTGGAACCTTACCTCACACATATGCAAACATGAACTCAAAATGATCACCAACCTGTAGAGAAGAACTAAACTAATAAAATTATGAGGGGATAATAAAGGAGTAAATATTCATTACCTTTATTTGGCAATGGATTTTTAGATTTGATACCAAAGCAAGCAACAACAATAAAAAAATTAACTGGGCTTAAAAAAATATTAGAAGTTCTACATATATCACAAGGCATTATCAAGAAAGTGATTTTTTTCCCAACATATAAAATGGGAGAAAATATTTGGGTAAGGATCATATACCAAGAATGTGTAACAGCAAATGGGAAATACCGACAGGCACCCAGGACTTAGAGGCAGAAAGCAAACTTTGTTTATGCCAACAGGCCTGGTTGGGATAATTCCTCAGAAAACCAGGCAACTCTCTTTTGTCTGTCTACAGTTTATATAGGATTTGCAAGCAGGAACTAGTATAGAATCAGAGTGATATTGATAATATAATGATATTATAATGATATTATTATATCATTAATAATGATATTCTTATGGCAACTCAAGAGGGTGCTGCCAGGACACAGCCCAGTGGGACAGGGTTATCCCTGAGACCTCTGTCTACAGTTTATATAGGATTTGCAAGCAGGAACTAGTATAGAATCAGAGTGATATTGATAATATTATATCATTATAATGATATTATTATATCATTATTACTGATTGGTCTAGCAAGTTCAAACTCAGGGTAAGAAACATTAATTTTAGGGTAAGGTCGGCCAGATAAGGGAGACATATATTTGGAGTACGCATCAGTTCAGGGTGGGGTCTGCCAAGGAGGAATTTGCTTGGGCTGAAAAATAAAACGGCCTGGACTGGTGCCCCACCTGTATTATCCTTCTGTCCCGGCAGCAGCAGGTTGCAGTGGCACTGGCAGACAGAGAGGGAGAGTTAGAGACCCTTGTGCCGGACCTCATCACCAGCACCAGGCCTCTGTGAGTCACCTCAATGCCTGAGACTAGGGATGCATCAGAAATGCATCATATATAGTACGTTCCATTCCAGGATGTGTTCAAGCCCTGGGCAGATAGGGAGTCTTGAAGGTAGATATCAAGGTATGTCCTTGGCAGCATTAGCAGGTTAGATAGGGAGTTATGTTGTTGGCACTGTTAGCAAGAAAACATGTGCTTACAATAATTATTTATTACAGACTACAAAACTTTGGAGTTATTAATTCTGTTTTCAGATTAACCCATGCCACACTTTTCCTTTTCAAATATATAATGAATGCTTGCAATTCAACAAGAAAAAGGCAACCCAGTCCTAAAACTGGCAATGGACTGGACTAGATATTTCTCCAAAGAAAGTGTACAGTGGCCAATAAGTATATGAAACAATGTTCAACATCATCGATCATTAAGGAAATGCACACCAAAACCATACTGAGATACCACTTCACACCCATAGAATGGCTACAGTTTAAAGAAGAAAAAAATGTTGACAAAGATGTGGAGAAATTGGAATTCTCACATGGTGTGGAAATGTAAAATAGTGCAGCTGCTATGGAAAGCAGTTTCGTGATTAAACATAGGAAAAAATGTTAGACATAGAATTACATGACCAAGCACTTTTTTTTTTTTTTTTGGAGACAAGGTCTATATAGTTCAGGCTAGCCTTGAACTCATTATGTAGCACAGGCTGGCCTTGAACTTGCAGCGATATTCCTGCCTCAATCCAAGGATGCAGAAACAACCCCAGAGACCTTCAGCTATCTGATCTTTGCAAAAGGGCCAAAAACATACACTGGAGGAAAGATAGCCTCTTTAACAAATGGTGTTGGAAAATCTAGCTATCCACATGCAGAAGATTGAATCTAGACCCATATTTTTTGTCATATACTAAAGTAAAATTAAAAATGGATGAAATATCTAAATACTAAAACAGAAAAAATCTTCTGGAAGATACAGGCATAAGCAAGAACTTTCTGAACAGAACTCCTATTGCACAAGAAATAATATTCAGAATCAACAAATACGACTATATTGAAAAAGGTTCTGCACAGACAAGGAAACAACTAGCAAAGTAAAGAGACAAGCTACAGAACTGAAAAAAAGAAAATTGCTAGCTACTCTTCAGACTGAGGACTAATGTCTAGAACATATAAAGAAATCAAAAAAATTAGACCACCAAAATAAAAGATCCAATCAAAAATGGGGAAATGAAATGAACATACTTCTCAGAATAAGTACAAATGGCCAATAAATACATGTAAAAATGTTCAACTCTCTGGCCATTAGAGATATGCCAATTAAAACCACACTGAGATTCTATCTTACTCTAGAAAGAATGACTTTCATTAAGAAATCAAATAATAACAAATGCTGGGCCGGGGATTTAGCTCAGTGGTTCCACCGCCTGCCTCGAAAGTGCAAGGTCCCAAGTTCGATCCCCAGTACAAATACAAAAAAAACAAATGCTGGTAAGGCTGCAAGGGAAAAAGAAACCCTTCTACATTGTTAATGGGAATGTAAACTAGTGCAACTACTATGGAAATCAGTATGGAGAGTCCTTTAAAAACTAAAAATGGAAATTCCATCTGATCTAGCTATTTTCCTTCTGGGTATCTTTCCAAAAGAGTTAAAAACATTATACCAAAGCAATGTATGTGTCCCTATGTTTATAGATGCACAATTCAAACAGCTAAATCTTGGAAAAGGCCTTCATGTCTATCAACGGATGAATCAATAAAGAAAATATGGTATTTACATACAATGGAGTACTACTTTGCCATAAAGAAGGAACAATTTGAGTTATCAGTAGGAAAATAGATGCACCTTAAAACCACAATGTTAAATGAAATAAATCAGACAGACAAGCTTAAACATTGTATGGTTTCTCTTATATGAAAAAACCAAATGTTTAAATGAATTAAAGAGCAAAATATGCCAGGCACGGTGATGCACACCTATAATCTCAGCACTTGGGAGGCTGAGGCAGGAGGGAGGATTGCCATGAGATTGAAGCTGGCCTGGACTATCTAATGAGTTTGAGACAAGCCTAAACTACATAATGAAACCCTGTCTCAAAAAAAAAAGACTATTATATATTGTAGATAATAGAAAACAAGGAGATAAATCTTTTGCAAAAGGGAGCCAAAAGATGGGGGCAAGGATTAAGATTTTTATGTACATATACCAACTTCCCGCAATGCATGTAATCACTATGTACTGAAAACATACTAATACAAAATTTTTATATGTGATTTTTTAAAAAAAAGAATTACATAACCAAGCAATTCTATTCCTAGGTATATGCACAAAGGACTTGGAAACAGGTGCTCATACAAATATTTGCATACGTATGGTCAAGCAGTGCCATTCACAGCAGCCCACACATGAAAACCATGTAAGTTCATTAATGAATAGGTAAATTAAACACAACATGGAATATAATTCAGCTAGAGAAGGAGGAATGAAGTTTTGTGGTGAACCTAAAGCTGCTCTAAAAAATAAAGTCCATTTTTTTATTAGTACATGTTTGTAGTACATAATGATTATATGCATCATGAAGAGCTGGTATATGTATATAACACATCTTAATTCTTTTTTGTGTGTGTACCAGGGATTGAACTCAGGACCTTGTGCTTGCGAGGCAGATGGGGCACCACTGAGCTAAATCCCCGGCTCACATATTAATTCTTTTCGTTCACTACAAAATCTATTTTTGAAAGTTGGAAGTACTGATTCAGGCTGCAGCATGATAAACCTTGAAAACAGTCTATTAAGTGAAAGAAGACAGATGCGAAGGTCACATTATATGATTCATTTCATATGAAATGTCTAGCATAGGCAAATCCATAGAGACAGAAAGCTGATTGCCTAGGATGGGAGGGCAAGGAATGGAAAATGATTGCTTAATGGATGCACAGTGTTCTTCTGGGGTAATCAAAAGGTTTTGAAGCTGGAGCAAAACAGTGGTTGCACAACATTGTGAATATATGAAATACCGTGGTCAATTATATGTGCTATGAATTTCATCTCCATAAAATTTTAAAACTCAAATTCTACCCTGTTCTCACTCCTCTTGGCTCTTCCTGCCTGTGCTCTGATGAAGCTGCTTGTCCTGATGTGAGCTGCTCTGTGGAGAAGTCAATGTAGGAAGGACCTCATGGCTACCTCTGGCCAATAGCTGGAAAGGAACCACACCCAAGGCCAGATGGCCCCCAAGGAACTGAATTCAGCCACTAGTTCTGTGTGCAAACTTGGAAGTGAGTCCTTTCCCCTGTGAGTATTGAGATGATCATGTCTCTGACCGCTGCCTTGACCGTGGCCTTTTATCACCTCAGGACAGGAGAGCTTGGATGGACAACTCCTTCTCACAGAGGTGGAAACAGTGGCACAATGGAGTCACTGATCCACAGCTGCTCTGAAACCCAGCCAGGAAGTCAAAGGAAGTTCTCAGATCGTGTTCATGACTCCGCTCTGTCTTCTGAGCTTTCCTTTTCTTTTCATGGCAGGTGACTTGTTTTTGCAGCTGAGTGGCTTCTTCAGCCTGCTTGTGGCCAGTGGAACTTGGAGACCCAAAGGCCCCTTTTCACTCTGCTCTTTTGGTGCCCTTTCAGGCTGCTTACAATGTTTCTCAAAAGTCTGGTGGGAATTCTACCAATATTATTGGGATTCACAACATTCTGTGAAAACTAACACCCAGGTCTTTTTGAGATGGTCCCTGCTGGGAGGGCTGCAAACCTCACTCTTAAGCCCTCTAGGTACCACTGCTCCATGGGACTCTTACGTGGGGAGCTTTGGGTCTGCAAAGGCGCCTGCAGGTAGCGACACTGACCCTGTCTGAGGTCTGAGCAACAAGTCAAATGGTTGCATCCCCAAATTCATCTCTAGAGAGCTCAGAAGCATTTCCTAAATTAGCATCTTGGTATCTGGAACTTTGTAATCCCATTTTTAGACAGGAGGTCTCCCAATTTTGCCCAAGTATCTAGAGCTGCTGGTATGCACCACTGTACTCAGGAATAAACTGAATTTTAATCTATTGTTTTTTCCTTGGAAGAACTGAATTTGAGTCTTAATTTTTTTCCTCACCTGAGTAAGTTTATCTTTGCCTATCTCCCCAGTGAATGATCCTGGGACCTACTAGGGTACAGTCTTGCTCTCCTAACTCTCCCTATTGTCTGGCTCTCTCCCCTCCTTGCCATCTTAATGTCTGGCTTAGGTGGCTGCATTAAAGGCAGAGGTTTTGCAAAAACCAAAAGAACTAACCTAATGGGACACAGTATGGTGTATCACTGGGAACAAGACCATCAGCAATGGGCTGAGCTGCTCCAAGCCTGCTGTGTGGGGGAATGGACACAGAAGCAAGAGTGCTCAGAGACACATTGCACCATAGCCAGTGTCCAGCCATCCTGTTCTCAGCACCAATTGTTTTGTTTGGGTGTCTGGCATCCCCTGCTAGACACTGGGTGGCCCCTGTCCAGGGACACAGAGGCCCCTGCAGGCACAAAATAAATGTCTCACTCTTCTAATAACTCTGAAAGGGACTCCCTAAGGGGAGGGGCTCAGGACAGGTCTGGTGCTTAGGGACAGAGCCATGAGGGGGTGCCCGTGCTCAGGCCGGGGCTCCTGTGGTTAGCAATTGCACTGGAAGGGGTGGACGTGAGCTCAATGGTACAGCACCTGTTCAGCACCCCAAAAGCCCCCATTTCCATTCCCAGCACCTTAAAAAGAGGAAGAAGAGGAGGAGGAGAAAGGGCAGGGGGTTCCATTAAGTCAAGAGATGGCAGGTTCTGTTGGGCCCAGTGTGAGAAAAAAGGGGAAAGATGGGGACTTAGAAGCAAAAACGAAGTCTTTTATAGACTGTTCTGTTCTGGCAACTTGATGAGTTGATATTATACCAGTTATGGCAAATGCATAGAGTCCTATTTGTAGATATTGGTAGATAAACTGTAGTATCTGGTCTGGTTTCAGATACAAAGATATGTTCCTCCTCCCCTTTATTACACAACCTCATTATAAACTGATTTTTTTTTCTGTATTGGGCCTTGCTATGTTATCCTTGCTGCTCTCAAGCTCCTGGTTTATCACATCTGTCTTCTCTCAATGTAGCATAAAATTTTCAATGCTCAGCCACACTGTAGTGTGCGTCAGTCTCTGGGCACCGGCAAAAATTTCAAACCCCAGAAGCTCCAGGCTGCACAAGACAGCCCACCTTGGCCCCCACACCAACCACATGAAAGCACAAAGCCATCCCCTGCTCCATCTTATTTCATTGGAGACCCATGCTGGCCAATCTCCCTGGCAAATCCTTTTACTGTACGAGGTGATTAATAAATCATATTCCATGTACATTGCTGTCTGTGTGTCATTTGTCCTAATATCCACAGATTCTGGGAGGGCCAGAGTGCCCAGTATCCAGCAAGGGCTTCAGGTAGCAGACCCCACACCACACCCAGTCACCAGCAGCTGCAGTCAAGCTGTTGGCCTAGGCTTCTGTCATTTTGAGGTCTCCCTAAGAGGAATCTACTACCAAGTTTCCTCCACTGGCTTCTGTCAGGGGTCAGTTTGTCCTGGGTGGGTGGAACAGGACCTTGGTTCTTTGTAGACTGGTCCTTGTCATGTGGGCCTTTCCCCAGCACCTAACAATGAAGCAGTAGCTTCATCAGAGCAAACAAGCAGGAAGCAAGGTATAAGCACAATGGACTCAGTATTTAATGACCCACTCTCAAATTAGGTGGGGTGACTCACAGGTATAAATAATCCCACACTCAGGAGGCTGAGTCAGGTAGATAATTAGTTTGAGGCCAGCCTGGGCTACATAGCGAGATTCTGGCTACAAACAAACAGACTCTCAGAAGTGACATCTCCATACTTTTGCCACTATATTAGCTTTCTATTGCTGTGGTAAAATGTATCAAAAAATTAGAAGCTTAAAGCAACACTCATTTTTATCATCACCCAGTCTGAATAAGTCAGGAGTCTGGCATAGTATAGCTGGGTTATCTGCTCAGGATCTTACAAGGCCACAGCCAAAGTGTGGGCTCGCCTGAATTCTCATTAGCCCACAGAGTCTTTTTGCACACTCATTCTGTGAACAGCATCCACTTCCCTATGGTTGAAGCACCAAGGTCCCCATATTTGTGGTAGCTATTGGGGAAGGTGTGTGTCGGGGGGGACACTGTTGGCTTCCTCAGGCCTCCTTGAAAAATATTAAATCAGTAGATCCAATCCACAACAAAGGGATGATCAGTCAGTCCAGCCTAAGATCAAGGGGGTGCAGATTACACAAAGATGTAAAGGTTGAGTCACTGAGAACCCTTTAAGAAGCTACCAGTGCCCCTGGCACTGTCACGGCAGAGGCCCGCTGCCCCCAGACCACGCTGCTGGGCCACGCAGTATATGGATTTGCACTGCAGAGGCACTGGGGGTGATAAAGGCCATGGTTATGAGCTCCAGAAGATAGAGCAGAAGTGAACAACAGAAATAGGGCCTCTCTGAGAGTCCTCAATGAAAATTGAAGCCCACTGGGGAAGTGAAGAAAATCTCTGCAA
>NW_004624767.1:18862128-18872448 GCF_000247695.1 Heterocephalus glaber | reverse complement strand
GGAAATCAGTATGGAGAGACCTCAAAAAAAAAAAAAAAAATCTAGGACCAGAGGTCCCATTTGACTCAGCTATTCCCTTGCTGGGTATCCTCCCAAAAGAGTTAAAAGAATCATACCACAGTGATATATGCACCCTATGTTTATAGTGGCACAGTTTGTAATAGCTAATGCTTGGAAACAACCCAAGTGCCCATCAACTGGAGATTGGATTAAGAAGATGTGGTTTTTTTAATAAAATTGAGTACTACTCAGCCATAAAGAAGGAGAAACTAGAGTCATTTATAGCTAAATGGATGCACATTAAGGCCATACCCTTAAGTGAAATAAATAGGATACACATGGGTGAGTACCAAATAGTTTCTCTGGTGTGAGAAACTGAAAGTGTAAATAAGGATCAAAATGTATAATAGATAATGTGAAACAGGAAGAAATTCTAAAGGGGAAGGGGAAGTGGGAGGGGTAGAGGAAAGGAAAGAAGGTAAAGAAAAAAATATGAGAAAAGGATAAAATGGAAACAAAGTCTTTGTAAATAAGGGGGGAGGGGTTGAAGGGAGGGCAGGGGAAAGGGGGAAAAATAAGAACCAAAATATACCATGTAAAGGTACAAGATCCCAATGATGAATGTCATCATATTGTATACGTAAAATGTGCCAATAAACTTAATGAATTAAAAAAAAAAAGGAGTTACCAATCACACAAACCTGTTACACAGCCTCTGTCATGGGTGGGGGCTGTGGGGGAGTCTAATCCCGCACCTTTTGGGCTCTGCTGTCCTATTTACATGACTTGTTTCCTTCTGTGACCTGCGACTTTGGTTTGGGAATTCAGCTTCAGAGAGGCCTTGTCTTCAGACCTGAGTGTTTGGGCTGAAGGGATCCATCTGGAAAGGCTGATGGGTTGGTTTTGCAGGAGTATCATTAGGCAAATACTAGTTTTTAATGTTAATGTCTCAACTTCAGGATTCATAGACCTTATAGATGGTGTCACTTCTTTACAGAGATTTTAAGCTTATATAAAGTAGGCCTAAAATTCCAAGTCTCATGGGAAACTTTTTCTGCATCCAAAGCTCAAATTTCCTTACATGTTTCTGCTTCTCTGGGTAAAAATGTTTTCTTTCTTTTTTCCTACAAGCATTTTCCTGTGGTCTCAGCTTTATGCATGGCCTTAATACCAATTCTCTTGTAAGGGCCCCCTACCCCCATCTGTGCCCCACATGGCCCCTAAATCTCAAGCCCAGGCAGCTGCTTAAGCGGCAGGTCCAGCTGCTTAGGCGGCAAGATCACCACTTGGTTTTCAGTTCTCTTTTCATTTTTGGCCCTAGGGAACTTTGCTTATTTTCTTAAGCTCTCAGCTATGTATTTAAAGGGAAGTTTGTTTCTTACCTAGCATCTCTAGGTGTTTAGAAGGACTTCTTTTAGGAATCTCCCCATCTAGTAAGAATTTAAAGACAGCTGATGTCTCAGATTGGAGATTTGTGGAATTGTACAATTTTGAAATTTCCATCCTGCAGACTGACAAAATTACAGAGCCTCCCCTTTTGAGCAAGAGTGGTGCTCAGGGGTAGAAGCTAAAATCCAGGCTGACCTTCCACACAGAGTTTCCTTGGGAGTTTCTTACAGAGCCTGGGGACCATGCAGCCACCATGCTAAAAGGTCTAACACTTCTCTCCATGGAGATACACTACAGAGAAGGAGCCTTCAGCTCAGATGTGTTGGATCATTGAGAGGCCAGGGTCTGGCTTGAGGGTGGGCAGTGGGGGTAGAAAGAGAAGAGAGGAGCCATGGTACCTGGTGGAGCTGAAGTGGGTGGGAACAGGAAGCAGGGACAGGTCCGGCCTTCAGCCCGGGGTCAAGGGGCTATGAGTAGGAATGGTGTGGGCCCAGGAGAGGACCTCTGGGGAGGAAGGTGGGGACTCCATGACCCTCCCAGGACCCTATCCCTCACCCCCCGCCTCCACAGTCTTTAGTTGAATATTGTCAAGTGCATGCCTGCCCAGACTGGCTGATAATTAATGCCATATTTTATGAAATATCTTGTTTCTTCGTCTTTCCTATAAAAGACTGTAGCATCTTTAAGGACAAAGAATGTCCCTCAACCATTCAGAGCTCTTCACAGTGGGTCTCTGTCTCCTCTGACCACGGGAGCAGGATGGAGAAAGCAGCATGTGCAGGAGGCCTTATGGGGGTCTGGCCCTTCCACTAGCCTCTGCACTTCTGGGCATCCAGCTTGAGGTGTGGCCCAGGCAGTGACAAGTTTATCTGGGCTCTAACAACCATTTCCCAGGTGTAATGGGCATAGGATGATCCCCATGTGGCCCAAAGTACTTCCAAATGGGTAGTCCAGGTCTGTAATCTCAGCACTGGAGAGGCTGAGGCAGGAGGATCACTGGGAGTCTGAGGCCAGCCTGGCCTCCATAGCAAGACCCTATCTCAAAATAACCAAAACCAAAACCAAACAAAATAACAAAGGTGTCCCTTGGAGTGCTATAGGCAGGCATGCTCACAACAGACAGACCTGGGGGCAGGTGGCTAAAGTATAGGTGACACTGGTGCAAGCCCCTGGGCCAGTGGGCCTCGGAAAGGACTGGTCAGACCACCTCCACACCATACCACCACTCCTGGATGGATGCAGAGAACAGTCAGTGAGTGTGGGGAGGGGCCAGGGCTCCAGAAGGGAAGACAGGCTCTGTGCCGGGCTCAGGGGGGAGCACTCGAGCTGGGGAGGAGGACCCTACTCCTCACACCCCGCAGTTCTGAGCAGAGGTGGCTTCCCACAAAGCACCCAGGTGTCCATCCCAGGTGCTCTCCTTCTGTTATAGATAGATGAACTAGATAGAAATATTATAGGCAGTCAGACAGGGCTAGGTCCTCGAGAGGGTCAGGACAAAGTTGAAACACACCACAGCGGCGACTGGAGACACACTGGCTGAAGATAAAGACAAGATGACCAGATCTACATACTTCCTCAAAGAACAAACTCTGGGCCTAATGAAGTCTAGATAGACATTAACCAGAGTGGTGGGTGACCAGAGACCCCTGGACCCACCACTTCCTAGAGAATCTTTGCTCTTTCCATCCATGCTTGTTACATGACTTGTTTCCCAATTGGACCTCTATTACCTAAGTGACTAAGCTTGTAACTTTATTGGATGATCACGGCTGTGGCCCACGTTGTACCCACGTGCGTTTCACCCTAGAAAACTCCTCTGTGAAGTGAGTTCCCTGGGATTCCAACCCGGGTCCCCTCCTGCCCCTCAAGACCTTTCCTATCAATAAATATCTTCCTACTCTTAACCTCCGTTGTTCCTAGGACTCATTCTTCAATTTCTAGAGAACAAGAACTCGGGGAATCACACAGTTAACAGGTTGGGAGATACAGTATTTATTTCATCTCTGGTATTATTTCCTGTAACACTTTCCACACACAGCCCCAGATTTCCCAATCAGGAAAATACAAAAATCTCTTTATTGTTCACTTTCTATAAAAAGTCATGCTTCTGAGAGGACCTTGGGGTGGGAGGTGCAAAGCGTGTCACAAGTGATCCAGGACTGCAGTCAAGAGGGGGTGGTGCAGCGGGCTCGAGCCAATGTCCCTGCCCCGGGCTGGCCCAAGTGCTGGTGCGGTGGGCTGCACACAAGGTCCTGAATAGCAGCCCCTTGAGGGTCTATCCTCCACAGGGCCTACCTCACCCTGGAGGGTGCTGCGAAAGTTTCAGGTGACCCGGAAGGGGCAGTCTTGAACACAGGGGATGGCGCAGAGGGTCCTTCTGGCTGATGGACCCAGAGAGGACCCAGCACCCTCAACCTGAGATGGTTAACTGAGGGTGACAAGCAGGAAGGCAAAGAGCTAGGTCGGCCCCTGGGGTCCTCATTGCTCCTCAGGCCCATCGCCCTCCAGAGCCTGTTCGTAGGGGCAGGGCCTGCGACAGAGGCCTGCAGGCTCTGGGCCCAAGGGAAGCCTCCCCTGCAGTTCCTGCTCCTCCGCACAGGCCGCCTGGCCGCAGTCTCCACCTCGTTCGCCCTCGTTGTCACTCTCATCAGAGTTGTCCTCCTCCAGGTAGCGGTAGCCACGCACCTTGTGCTGGGGCCGCGGGATGCGCGGCTGGCGCGGGAGGACCCCACGACTCAACTTCTGCTCCATCCAGAGGTATGAGGCCACAGCCACCACCAGGGTCACCAGCAGCACAGCCAGCTTAGCCTAGGTGCAAGGGGCAGGATGACTTCTGGGTCCTTGGACCCACCTGGCCCTCGACTACCCCAATCCCTCCAACCAGGCTTCCAGGCACCCTCCTGAGGCAAAATTCAATGCCATACTCCTGGGAGCCTCAGTTTCCCTAAGCGGGAGAATGAAAACCCTTTTTCCTGGAAGGGTAAAGTTGAAGATGGTGGTAAACCTATAGCACGTGTGCTGCAGAGGGCTATTTGTTGTCATGGAAAATTCTAAAAGGTTCACCGTCACTGGCTTAGATTATTCCTGGTTGCTTAAACACAGTGAGCCACAGGGCCAGAGATTTAGCTCAGTGGTTCCGCCACCTGCCCTGCAAGCTCAAGGACAGAAATGCTTTTCAGACCTTTTTGACTTTTGACTTAACTCTCAGTCAAAAACAGTTGTGCTCCCTGAGTACATATATATGTACTTTCAAGAATATTCTCTGCTATTTTCTACTGTGTCATTGTTTAAAATGTTGGTCAGGACCTGCTAAATTGACTTGTTGAGGCTGAGGAGCAGAGTATCAGAACTTGGGCTGGGATAGATAGAGCTCAGTGGCAGAGCACTTGCCTAGCATGGGTGAGGCTCTGGGCTCCACGCCCAGCACCACAAAAACAAACCAACAAAGGAGCCTGGAGGGAGACTGGGGTGCACGCGCCAGGCTTCCTTCAAAGGTGGGTAAACTGAGGCTGGCAGGAGCTGAAGCAATAATTGGAAGGCTGGGTTGGGGGCCACACAATGGCCCTTGGGGGCTCAAGGACTGATCCTTTGGGAGGATGTGAAGCCAGGATGTTCAGAAGGTATCTGTTGCCTGGGGGCATGGTATGGGGGGTTCCTAACCCCACCCAGCCTCACCTTCATGGGCAGGCTGGAGCCCAAGTACACCACAAAGATGGCCACAGCCTGCCACCAGTGGTAGATGGTGAAGATGAAGTCCTGCCTCTCCTTGTCCTCGTACATGATTCCCAGGAGTGCTGCAGGCAATTAGGACAGGTAGGCAGGGGACAGGTGTTACCTGGGGCCCAAGGCTGCTGATCTCCCACCTGTGACTCTCCTAGGCCCTTGCACTGGTCCCATCCCAGGGCCCCAGAGCATCCAAAGAGCAATATACAGTACCCTGGTCCTTGCCTGCCCCCTAGTGGAGACCTTGGTTACCATGGTGCCCAGGTAAGCAAGGGTTGTACACAGGTAGGTTTTGCCAGGTACATGTGTGGCCCCAGAAGAGGAAAGCTCGAAGCTCTTGTCCTAATCCCAGTGTGCAGGCCAAGTTTCAGGGGCTGTTACTCTTTCTGTCCAAAGGCGAGGGAGGGCAAACTGTTTCCAGCAACCAAATTTCTACAAATCAAACCTGAAAGAGATGGGGCTTATTTCACAAAGAATCTTCCCTGGGGTGGACCAAAAGAGCACCAGCCAGGCAGTCAGAAGACTCAGACTAGAGTGCTGGAAACTAGAACGTGGCAGAGATGAGAGTTTAGGGATACAGAGATGTTGATTCAAGTGTTGGCTCTGTAGGTATTTTGAGGCAAGTTTCTTAATTCCCCAGAACTACTTTTCCCAACTGTGAAGTTGATTTATACACACTATATGTTGTGCTAGAAAGTTCTAAGGTGAGAAAACCCACACAGCACCTGGGAGATCATGGGAGATGCTTGCTACTGATACCTCTGGCAGGCTCAGGACAGGAACATTCCCATCCTAGGGCCCAGAGGTGACATTCAAAACTGTTAATGGCACTGGCCCATCAGAACATGCCACTGTGGACAATGACATGGCTGCACTTGTATGTTGTGATTGCAAGTCAGTGGCACATGCTAACCTGAGTGCAGACAGCATCACACAGCTGAACTCAAGCCCACCCCTACCTGCTGCAAACAGGCCCTTTCCCGGTGCCTCACCTCCAGCAGCTGACTTGGACTGCTGGTAGTGGGCACACTGGGTTGGGGCTTCATGTCTGTTCCTGGATCCGCCCCACAAAAATGGCCAGATCAAGGGCTGGGGATGTAGCTCAGTGGTAGAGTGCTTGCCTAGCATTCATGAGGCCTTGGGTTTGATCTCCAGCATCAGAAAAGGAAAGAACTGAACAGAAAATAAATGAAAAAAAGAACTGTACCTGGGCCCTAGGACATGGTCAGGGCCACCTGCTGCTATCCACTCCCTGGGACAAAAACCCTGACATCTGCTCCCAGTGTCATGGAAACTCCGCCAAAGTGGGGCCTGTATCCAAGTTCGATTGGGACTTGCAGGATTTGTCCCTGTTGCATTTTTCACTGTCCCTGTATGCTGTCCTGAGAGCCCACAGCCACCCTGTGTATCTATAAAAATCTCACACCAACCTTCTCAGGCCTTACGCTCACCCTGGAGTGTCATCAGAATATCCATGTCATGGAACTCCCATATCTACTTCCAGAGTGTCCGTGGGACTTCCCCATCTGTCCCTACAACATGGGTGGGTGTTCCACCCTGGACTGTCCACAGAGATCCCCATCTCCCTATACCACATCTATAGAAGGCTGTGACAGATCCCCTCTTGCGTCCATAGGACCTCATGTCTGTCCCTGGGATGTCACTGCCCCCTGACCACCCAGAAATTGTCGCAGGCCCCACCCAGCCATGCCAGTGCCTACAAAAGTACTCACTGCTGAGTCCCGTCTTGTTGAGCGCACTGCCTACACCCCAGAGAACAGCTGCCACATACAAGATCCAGCTGTGTTTCTGGACCCGAGGAACTGGGGCCCAGAAAAAGAGGCCGAGGGTGAGCAGTAGGTGCAGCAGTGCCCCAGCCACCAGGGGCACTGAGCGTGGCAGCCACAGTCCCAACAGACCCAGGAATGAGGCGGCTGAGGCTCCCAGGCCGTAGGCAATGAGGAGGTAGGCCAGCCGTTCCAGCCCCATGGAGCACACACCATAGCCCTAAGGGACAAGAGGAGAGCAATGGAGGTCAGAAAGCACCTGTCACTTCAGGCTTACCTTGCCTTCTCTGGACCTACTCGGTGGTACCTCCCTGCAAGGCTGATGGGAAGGCTGCATCGGCTCGGAAAATGGGAAAATGCGTGGCACATATCCCCAGACACAAAGAGATATAACCTGCATAATACCAAATACATTATGGACGATACCTCATTGCCATTTAAGAGAGGTTATAATAACTTACCCAAGGTAAAAGGAGGGAAGAGAAAGAGGGAGAGAACTATTTGGGACACACTTAAACATATACTAAAAGTTATCTGCTGTTCCTATGAAATTCAAGTTTAACAAGACATTCTTTTATTGGCCACTCTATGCAGGCTGTACTTACCAGGGTGAGACCGGTGCAGGCAAAGAGTACCTCAAAACCGCTGTAAATAAAGAAGGGCACGAGGTGGCGCAGGCGGAAGTCACGCACGTGCTTGAAGGGCAGCTGGAAGATGTTGCCCCAGCCCACGCTGCGCAGGTCTATTTCTTCGGTGGGCTGGTAAGCGGCGCCGCACAAGCCCAGCACCTGCAGACGGGATCTGTGAAGGCTGACCCGCCAGGCACTAGGCTCGTGCCAAGGCAAGGCCCCGCCCCAAGGCAAGGCCCCGCCCCAAGGAAAGGCCCCGCCCCTGACACACCCACAGCCTAAGTCCCACCCTCCCCTCAGACCCCACCTCCCAAACCCACCCTTCTCCTCCCGTCGCTTAGCCCCTCCCCTCAGCCCAAGGCCACACCTCCACACTGCCATACACCTCAAGGCTCCCAGCCCCGCCCCTAGCAACGACCACGCCCCAACCACGCCCCTAGCGTTTTCGCTCTGCCTTCCAGTACGGCGCCCCCCCGCGCCCCCCGCGCCCCCCCCCGCATCCTGGGTGGATCCCTAGACTCCTTCACAGCCGGACCCCGACCCCGGGTCGCTGGGATTCCAGCTCCAGTTCAGGTCCACAGGCACCAGCCACGCCTCCAGGACTCAGTCCACGCCGGGAGAGTGGCCCTTGGTCCCCGACCCGGTCTCGAAACTCACTCCCAGCCTCGCCCCAACCCTAGCCGGGCCGCACCAGCAACATGGCCATGAAGGCCACCGCCATGAGCACGGTCTCCACCACGATGAGGTTTTTGCTCCGCGGTAGCGTCCGCAGAACCGTCTTGTTGAAGCCGTTGAGGATGCCGTGGCTGTTAGTGCCTGGGAAGTGTGAGTATGGACATCATGAAGCCGGACCAGGGTGCATGATCATTCTGGCCACAAATGCAGCGAGGTGGCAGTGGAGGCAGAGTGAAGGGGTCAGGTGAGGTCAGTGCCAGCAAAGGATTCCCTTGGGGAGCAGTTTGAAGCTTAGGGACAAAGCTTAGGGGCTGGTTATGCCCCGGAGGCCGGGGCAGAGCAAGACTTCTGCCTTCTCACTCTACTGTCCAGAGACTGGGAGAGGGGCACCAGTCACTTTCCATCTCTATAACTTCACCCTGCACTGACCACACCCTGGACCCCAAGGAATCTCACTGGCAGCCTCATCCCAGATGAGGGAGCTGGGCAGACTTGGGGGACCTCAACCCCCCATATGAGGACTGACCGCAGCTCTGCACGTTGCACAGTGTGTGGTTGAGGTCATACAGGTAGTAGTTCAGGAAATAAATCATGGGCAGCTGGGCACAGGCAAAGCTCAGCTGTGGATGAGAGGGCAGATGGGGGCTGACTCAGACACAAATCCAGGTATGAGGCCCCAGCATGGTCTGGGGAGGGATCTGGGCACAGCCTTGATAGGACAGGAGCCCTCCAATCTTTGGGGACAGCCTAGTGCTGGTGAGATGCCCAAAAAAGGACAATTTCCTTCTGGTCTGTACTGGAGACAGAAAAGGGATGAGGTCTCTATTGCTAGAGGTAAGCAAACAGGGACTGCTCAGGAAAGGGAGGGAGGAACAGAAGGCTGAGGCATCAGTGGAATGGGTTCCAATAGGTGGATTCTGGGCCTAAAATATCATCACCCTACCACCACCCAGTGCCCCAGGTGGCACTCACATGGAAGAAGCTATAGAAGATGGCTTGGAAAACCAGGAGATAGGGTGCGTGGGAGCCCCGTGGTGGGCGCTTTTGGGGCCCCTGCTCCTCCTGCTCCTTATAGTGGGAGTACTCATAGTACTTCTGCGCCATCCTGGGCCACAAAGGAGCAAAGGCTGTCCCTGGTCCAATCTCTGGCCCGCCTCTGCTTCCTGTACCCAAGTCTACCAACCAGCCAGCCCCAGTGGGGAAACTGAGGCCCAGAGGGTGGAAGTGGTTTGCTCAAGGTCACCCAGCAGAGGCTGGCAAAGCAACAAAGACTCAATCCAGTCTCCAGCCTCCCACCCCACTGCCCATCAGGCTCACCTGGTGATGTAGTTGCCCATGGAGGCCCAAAGAGGCACAATGGCCATGCCCAGGGCCACAGCAGAGGGCACAAGTGTATAGTAGCGCTCCCAGTAGTTAGTGGAGACAAAGAGGGCGTAGATGCCCACAGCCAGGAACATCATCCACTTGGTGCCAAAAAACCTGCAGACAGCAGAGTGACACTGGCACTATAGACTGCTGTGGCCTGAAACCAGACAGGGCCACCACCCCAGGTCCCAGCTCAGTATGGCAGTGTGAGGCAGGGGAGAGCCCAGGCCATGGAGTCAAGGGCCTAAAGATGGAGTCTCAGAGACTAATGGACTCAGGCGACCTCCTGTGTCCACATCCCTCAGTCTTCATAGCTGCAATATGGGCACAAGCCCAAAGCATAAGCCTGTCCTGGGAGACAGAAACTCCTCTGGCTTGAGGGCTGTGAAACAGCATAGCACTCCCAAAGTGGCGGACACACAGGAAACAAAGTAAAAGGGTTAATGTTACTATAAAAAGCCATAGGTTTCAAGACCCATAAAGCCTTTCATTTGCCTTTGACCTAGTGAGGGCATTATTCTAGAGGGAATTTTTTTTTTTTAATTTTAAAAAGAAAAAAAGAAAGCCAGGCACAGTGACATGTGCCTGTAGTCTTAGTTATTTAGGAGCATCAGGTGAGGAGATCGCTTGAGCCCAGGAGTTAGAGATCAGCTTGGACAACACAATAAGACTCCATCTCGGGGCTTGAGATTTAGCTCAGTGGTTCTACCACCTGTCTCACAAGCACAAGGACCCGAGTTTGATCCCCAGTA